>SRLM01000120.1:128438-266639 GCA_015708895.1 Populus ilicifolia | reverse complement strand
TTCTTATATTTATTGTTTAAAGTGCTTGGCCGGTATTACCGCCTTTTATTTATTTCAGTTTATTTTGTTGTTTTGTTATGATTATTGTTCTTATAGTTATTGTCTAAAGTGCTTGGCCGGTATTACCGCCTTTTACAAAAATTTACCGTGCTAAATATGTAAGATTGAGATTGTTAATGAATCATGGAATTCCTGAAGATATTCACTGATTGATTGAAGCAAATGTCTGATTATCAAGTGAGTCCTCTAACTCCTTCATTTCACACATGCCTGGAACAGGTAAAAGCACTTTTGCAAAGAAATGTCATACAAAATGATTGAAAGTCTATCATCGATGTGCTAGATGGACTTGTAATGCACAATGTCATTATTTAGGAATGATATCTATAAACCGTGAAGATAAAATACAATTCATTAAGGATGGACTGAGTAAGGAGTCTTTAGATAATCTTCTATTGACTCTTGAGATGCATTCTAATGGAGATGTGCATCATGCAATTCATGATTTATGACCACTATTTTGTAAAGAACATGATCGACTTAATCTTAGGAATTTGACTAAAAAAGACCTTGTTTGCTAGTTTTTAAGAAAACTAGATGGGAAGCCTATTCCCAACCCATAAAGGGCTTTTAAGTCGTTCTTGGATGTAAAACCAAGGGAAGATGTGAGCCACAATCACAACTACTTGTATATACACATACTTTTTTAAAAGTAAATAAATAAATAAATAAAGAGAGAGAGAGAGATTGTGTGTGTGAGAGACTCTAGCTGGCCTACATATAGGTGGTATGATTGCCTTTCTAATTTCTCATCTATAAAATCCTCTCTTCCTTCCTTTCATTTCTACTCAACTCATACATTTAACAAATATAGAAGTGCGTAGAAATGACAAGTTTCTCAGGCCATCATATATGAAATATGTGTTTTCGGTGGATCTAGTCCTAGGAAAGAAAATGAGTTTTTAGAATCAGCAAATCATCTTGGTCAGGTGCTAGCTGAGAGAAAGATTCATTTAGTGTATAGAGGAGACAGTCTTGGGTTAATAGAAGGTGTGTTAATAGCTGTATTTTTAGGAGGTAGTCAAGTTTTTGGGGTCATCCCCAAAGCTTTGGCACAAGGGGACATCATTGGAAAAATAATTGGAGAGGAACTACAGGTCTCCACAATGTCTGCTCGAATGAATGTAATGTTTAACCATGCTGATGCCTTCATTGCCTTACCAGGTGGTCTAGACATATTGAAAGAGATCTTTCATATTTCCTCTTGGGCCCAACTGCACATTCACCATAAACCTATAGGTTTGTTAAATGTTAATGGTTATTATGATAAGTTGTTGTCTTTTCTTGATCATGTTATGGAACAAGAATTTCTGACATCTTCTACATGACAAATCATAATCTCTGCTGCTACTGTTAAACAATTGATTGACCAACTATAATTTTTCATTCCTATAATTGATCCTTCCATGAGTCGCATAAATTGGTCAACTAAGGAAAGCCATAACAAGCTTAGATTGGATTTGAGCCTTCATTTGTGAATCTTTGTGTCTTTTTGGTTTTATTATTGTGTTTTATTGTTTCTTATATTTGTTTTAGTGTGTTTCAGGTTTGTTAGTGTTCATTATTTCAGGTGACATCTTCTATACTCTATTTTTCTACCTTTAAACATTGAGGACAATGTCTTGTTTTAGTTGGGGGGGAGAGGGTGGTAGCTAAAAATAAAACTGTGTTTTTTATTTCATAAAGCATGTGCAAAATTGTTGTTACTATGATGGCAGAGTAAGGAGAACTTTTTATAACTCTTGAGACGCATCTTAGTAATCATTCGTAACAAGGTCTATCATAATACTTTTTGAAATATTCAGATTTACAAACTTTTGCATTGTTATCAATTAATTCTGCTCATATACTTATTTAACATGTATTCTTAAACCTTAATTTACACACACACTTTAAATATATGATTATGGGTTGCATATTGGATTATTAAATTATTTATGTTCTTTTGTTAAAGGTAACAACTAAGGGAAAGGGATAATATATAATTAGAAAAAAAGAAAAAGAAAAAATGATAATAATAAAAATATAGATAAGTTTGGTTTCGTAGCCTTCCTAACCTAAACGATTAAGCCCGAAGGGGTGTTTAAACACCTAATACCCTAAAGTCAACTAACTTGAGAGCTATTGGCCCAACGCTTATTACATGGGTTGAGGAAAAAAGATTAAGAGAATCAAACATTGCACTATCTACATATCAGTATCTGCAACCCAAGTTACTAAGCTCATAGGGGTGTTTGAACACCTAATGCCCTGAGACCAACTGGTCTAGGAGTCATTAGTTGAAAGCTCGTTACATGGGTTAAAGATATATAGTGTTTAAAATTATATGTATATATATATATATATTAAAAAAAAGACAAAAATAATAATCCCAACTTAAGGAAGTTAACCTTAAACATTAGAATAAAAATTTTGTTTTCTTCCAAGAAAAGCCCCATAACTATGTGTTGATACATTGAGCACAAAAGAAAGGTTTATGAATATCTTGTTAAGAGGTGTTGAGCAGGTATATAAATTTAATGAGAGTTTGTTTATTTGGATAGATTAATGAAAGTTAAATGATGACTACCTTGCTTTATGGAATTTGCAAAGTATTTTTCTATTTTAATGCTTTGATTACCAAGGACTAGCAATAAGCTAGTTGGAGGCGTGTGATTGATACTTAAAAGTGTATTTTTATCAAGGTTTTATATCATCAATTTGCACTTAAAATATCAATAACTCCTTAATTAAAACATGTTTTATAATAATATATCTAATAATATAAGATACCTTTAATTTATGGTAAATATTCATTTTAAATGTAGGCCTACTATATAAATGAAAGGATTGATTGATGAATTTAAAAACTGAAATTGAAAGGACAAAGAGGTGGCCAAACTTAGAAAAGAGATGTTGGTGTAGTCCAAACTGGAACACTGTTCAGTAATTAGATCATACCTAGAGTTGTAGATCTTAGATTTAGGTTTACTTTATATGGATGGAAAGGTAAGACATACGCCTACAACTTTCATATGGAGCTTAAGATCTAAAAAGGCCATTTTCAAATTCAAATTGGAGCAAGAACAAAAACGTTCGAATCTGTCCTCCAGCCCGAGCACTATTTAGTATTTTGGCCATATCTAAAGTTCTAAAAGTCAAAATGATCTGATGTTTTTATACAAGAAAGCTGAGACAATTTCCTACAACTTTTATGTTTTCAAGTGGTACCAATTTTGACATTATCAATGACGTTTTAGAGTAAACAAAAGAAGATAAGGATTGTCACCAAGTTAAGAGTTGGCCACCTACTCATCAATTAGTTATCAAATCAATAGTTCCCAATTTTGGCTTATAAAAAGAGGCCTTTGCCATGTATTTAGGCATCTTGGTGTCCAAATCAAGATCATGCTCTTGCTTTCTCTCTTTGTATTTTTTGTAATGTTTATACTTTACTTTCATTAATATCAAGTTTATGTCTTTCATTTCCTTTCCTTTACTTAGTTAACTCTTACCTTATTTATGTTCTTGTTTTTTTTTTTCTTTCATTCATTATGTTGAGCTAAGTTTATTATGTCAAGGTGAAAAGGTTACACTAATGGTGTAAGAATAAGTATAGTATAAACTTAATATGGATGTTAATGTCTGATACTAACATATTTTATGTTTGTTATCTTATTCACTCTTTAATACTTTGCTTGTTAAATGACTAATATTGATTTATGTTGTATAACACTTGGTACAACAAATGCTTGACACTTTCATAGCCTATACTGTATGGTATAACCGACACCTGAGCCATGAAAGGAACTTGATTTGTTGTTAACACAAGTTATAATCATGAATGCTTGGTGAAATTTACAAGTATTAGCATTAATCGAATAAGATGACTAATGTAATCATGTTAACAATCTATAATCTGATTGAAATCTCTTTTGTGTGTGGTTTCCAATTGAATAATAAGATTTTATACTATACTTATTTAACATACCATTAGTGGAACATCTAACCTTGACATTTGTTATTATTATTGTTTAATCCTTGCATTAATATTCCATCTCAAAGTTCTCATCATCATCTTCTTCTTCTCCTTCTTTTTCTTTATTATTGTTATTATTATTATTATTATTATTATTATTATTATTATTATTATTATTATTATTACTATTACTACTACTACTACTACTACTACTACTATTGTTATTGTTGTTATTATTGTCATCTATAATTTATACAATTAACCTCCTTGTGGTTCAACCTCGGTCTTTTCGGGTTATTTATTACTTCGACACTCCTGCATTTGGGAGAAGACATCAATCTTTTAGTCATATCAAACACTAACAAACCAAACTCTAATCACACATTCAATACCTTTAAACCTCCCCAACTTGCCTTATTACCTACTCTTATAAGGCCATTAATCAACAACACTACTATTTACCCCACTCATAGACCCATCAAACCTATTAGAATAAAAAATATAGATGATAGGAGAGCTAAAAGGTTATGCTTTTGGTGATGAGAAGTTTGTACTTGGGTATAAGTGCAAAAATAAGAAGTTGTATTTATTATACATAATAAAAGATGATTAGGAAAACTCAAAATAAGAGGAGATTATAGAAACAATGAATGTGGAAGTTCTTACCCCTCATTTATCATCACATGCATTATAAGGCACTATATGATGTCACATTATTATCGTGCAGGGGAAGATAGACAAATGTATTATATTTATTTTGATTGACTCGGACAATACCTATAACTTTCTCAACTCCAATCAAGCTTATAGAAGTAGAAATAGCCAATTGAGGTACAAATCTTGTGTAGTTGAATGTAAGAACCTATAATGAAAAATACAGGTTCAATTTAAGGCTAATGTTTTTGTTATGAAATTGAAAAACTATGATATGGTTTTAGGCATGCAATGGTTGAAATTGTTGGGAAATGTATTATTCAATTATGAGGACAAAGATTGTACTCTTAGGAGGTGTCCTTTCCTTTCAAGGAATATAAAGGTACACCTTTCAGGTTCTATTGAAAACTTATCAATATATTTTCAACAATCCTAAAGGGTTACCCCTAGTTAGGTGGCATGATCATAAGAGATTGAAGGATGAGATTCAAATTGTCAACTCGAGACCCTATAGATACTCTAGATTGCAAAACTATACATTGGAGAAACTAGTGGCTAAAATGTTAGAGGTTGAAATTGTGAAACTTAACAATAGTCCTTTTGTCTCTCTAATTATGCTATTCAAGAAAAAACTTTAGACATGAAGGTTGTGTATAGATTTTAGAGTTATTAACAAGTTGATTGTGAATGATAAGTATCCTATTCCTATTATTGATGAGCTGTTAGAAGAGATAAAAAGGGCAACCATTTTTTCTAAGATTGATTTAAGGGTGGATACCATCAAATTTGAATAGTCTTAGAAGATGTTTTTAAAACAGCCTTTAAGATATACAATGGTCATTATGAATTCCTTGCCATGCTTTTTGGACTTTTTAATGCCTCGACAACTTTTCAAAGTTTAATGAATGATGTTCTTAGGAATTACTTGAGGAAATTCATTCTGGTTTTCTTTGATGATATACTAGTTTACACTAAAGACATGACTAAACATTTACATTATCTTAGAGTAGTGTTTGAACTATTATGTATTAATAAACTAGTTATAAAGAAAAAAAAGTTGTGCTCTTGTTGGATTAAACCCTTTGTTTTTTCTAATGTATTTTTTTTATTATGATGTAGTTGAAATTACAAGTTTAAAAACAAACAAAGTGCTCCAGATCAATAGACATCGATTGAATTTTTTTTTATAAAGGTTGGACAATAGAACTTACCGCTTTTATAGAGTTAGCTAAACCAATCTATGAAACATGAGCACGCGATGTGTTGAGCTAGTGATATAAAACAAAAACACTTACTGGGAGGTAATGAAAAAAAAATTGCTTTCTTTTTTCCTTATCTTTTATTTTTTTTATTTTACATTCCTTTTTCATTCTCTTATATTTCTTTTCTTTTATTTCAACATTAAGGACAATATTATGTTTAAAGTGTGGGGGAATTAGGAGAATTTTTGCTTTTTTTTGTTTCTAATAAAAACAAAAAGTCAAAGTTTTATTTTTTCAATTGCTATTAGTCTATAAGTATATGAGTATTATTTATGAGAATTAATTGAGATAAATAAAAATATAAATTGAATGAATGAGTATGCATGCAAGTTTTAATGTTTAATTAGTTTAGGAATTGACTTTGAAAATATATCATGTTGACTTTATAGTGTTGTACCAATACAAGCTTTTGAGCTTTCAATATTATATTATTTGATTGCACATTCTTTTAATTATATGTATCTCTAAAACCTACTTTATATCTTGTTAAGATTACATGAACATTAAAGGTGTACATGAAGATGATAAAGGCATTAGAAATTTTAAGCACTTGAGCTAGAAAGTCAACCTAAAGCATATCATCCTTAATAAGTCTTTTTGAGTTTGTTTATATTTTTTTTGCTTTACTCATGTTGTAAGCCTTAACTTTTTATATATTTTTCTTTTCTCCTAGCTAAGGATTAGAAGAGTATATACTTATTGATATCTTATGGGATATAAGTCTTAACTTTTTATATATTTTTCTTTTTTCCTAGCTAAGGATTAGTAGAGAATATACTTATTGATATCTTATGGGATTATGGTTGGAAATTATATAAACAATAAAAAAAAGTGATACTTGATGAAAAGAATGGGCAAAGTTGACAAAGGTAGAGCATTAAAAAAAAAAGAAAAGTGTTCCATTGTGTTCTTAGTTCTTAAAATTTTATGTTGACAGAGCTTGAAATAAAAAGAAGTTAAGTGTTGGTGCTTAAAAATGAAAATTTTGTATGCTTTGATGGGATATCTTGTTTCAAAAATCATTTTTCTAGAAGCCTTCTCTTTTCCTTTCTTTTACCTTACCTTAACCTTAGCTTCATTACAACCAAAAAGTAAGATTGTTTTAGTAATAGAGATGAGATTGAAGAGCAAGCTTATGATACAACATATTCATTGATTGAATTTAAGAGATTTAAACACATAAACTCTAAACATGTGAGTGTTGGAGTGTATATCAATAAGATGACCTATCACTTTGGCATGACATGAATTTCATTTAAATTCTAACGATTCATTGAGTTTTAAAATTCACATGTAAATAAATTCATGGAAATTTATGTTTTAATTCTTCTTGATTGTATTCTTGTTTATAATAGACATTGATGTGAGATTAAGAGATTGATCATATTTTATTTTATTTATTTAATTTAAGTTTGATTTTATCTTTCCTTTCTTGAGGACAAACAAGAGCTAAGTGTAGGGATATGTTTTGAAGGCAGTTGTGGATGTAAGATATTGGAGTTCGTTGGCAAATTTGACATCTAATATATGTTTTATACAAAGCTTGAGCTCTAAATGTTGAAATGAGATGATTCCAGTGGCATTAGAAAGCTTACATCTATACATTCTATAAATATATGGCAAGAAAAATAAAAAGAGAAAAAGCATGAAAATCGCAGCCTTCAAAGATAAATCTCACATTCTACTAATATTTAATTTTGTTGGATTCCTGACTCAAAGATATATGAGCCTACCAAATATAAGCAAAAAAAGAGCTCATATAATAGAGATATGATTTTTCTAAAATGATTGATGAAACTTACCAACATATAGGTTTTGTGAAGAAACAAATCTAATTTACTTCTTAAGGAATCTAAACCAACATCCAAGTCTTTATTTTGATAATTTAGCTCCTATAAGTCCAAAGTCAAAGTTTAAAGATTTTATGCAAGACTATGTTTTTTAGAAAAATAGTTATTAAAATACTTAAATGTAAATTATCTAATTAGAAAAAGATTATTTTGCAGGAAAAGAAGGATTATAGTTTCCTATCAAATAAAAAGAAGAGAGAAATGAAAGGAGAGGCAGGTAGAAAGAGAAGAAAAACACACCCTTTCCTTCAAAAACCTACAATCATGCATTTTTTTTCCCTTTTTGATTAGTTGTTCAATAAACATTCAAGACAACTTTTTTCCTTGGCTGGAAGGACACAAAAACGTTCAAATTTCAAGAATTGTGAGAATTATTCTATTTTTAGTTTATATGATGAATATGTTTGTTTTCCTATGCTTATTTCCTAAGATTGTTTATTTTAATTACTAGAGTGGACTCTAAGTTGTTATTGTAAACAATATGTTGCTAAGTTTACTATCAAAATTTAAATTGTGATATATAAACTTGTAAAATAATTGAGTTTAATAATCTAATGAATCTATGTTATTAATTTTAGAAAAAAATATTTGATCAAATCAAACATGTACTGCAGATAGTCATATGTCTAGATTAATTAACTTATTTTGTTCTTAAGGCTACCATTAAATTAAATTACTACTATAAACACTGTGGTTGTTTAATGGTTAGGGTTAGTTATATTACGGATCAATTAACTAACTAGTGTTAAGAAATAATAAATATTCAAAATATAAATTGATGTATCATTTCAATGATCGATTCTGATTTTTGTAGGTGGACATCTACTTGAAACCAAGGTATTTAATTTAACCTAATTGTTCTATTCTATAACTTAGATAACCTCCAAACTCCCCCCATTTGCATATCATCTAGTATAAAAATCTAGACTAAACCTTCTTTATGGGATCGCCTTTTTGTTTGCTCTATACTATCTTGTTTATTTAAGCTAGAGTAATTAATTTATATGATTACGACATCATAACATACTAATCAACTAGTTACAAAGAAAAGTAAGTGAGTTTATGGTAACAGTCAAATGAAATACTTAAGGCATTGATCACTAAAGATGGTTGGTGGCAACAGATCCACGTAAGGTTGAAGTTATGCTAAGTTGGCCTTTACCTACAAACATCAAATAACTTAGGGGTTTTTTTAGGATTGACTGGATACTATAGAAAGTTTTTGAAAGGATATGGTGAAATTTGCAACCTTTTACTCAATTACTATAGAATGACTCATTCAAATGGACAAAAATAGCTACCACAACATTTAATCAACTCAAACAAGCAATATCTAAATCTTTTATGTTGGCACTATCTAATTTTGACAAGTAATTTGTGGTGGAGCCATTTTAATACAAGAAAAAGATTCAATTGCTTTTATGAGCAAAGCCTTAAGGCCACAAAAATTAGCTTTGTCTACATATGAAAAAAAGTTACTAGCCATTGCCTATGTTGTACAATGAAAACATTACTTACAAGGAATACATTTCCTAATCAAAATAGATCACTCTAGTCTCAAGTTTTTAGTGGGCTAAAAGACAACTCATATGGCACAATAGGTATGGTTAACTAAAATCTTGGGTTCTGATTATGAAATTGAATATAGAAAAGGCGATGACAACCTTGTTATAACTGGTCTCTCTAGGATTTCTAATAAAGATTTGTATGCTTTAATAATATCTTTAATTTCCACTAATATCATGAGGGAAATTAAGAAGACTTGGAAAACATATCAGAACCTACAATATTTAATTATGGAATTAAGTAAGAATGTAAACTCACATCCTAATTACAAATGGATTAATGACACTTTCATTCAAAAAGGGAAATTGGTAGTGGAACAAGATCCAAGCTTGCAGACTAAGCTCATTAGTCTTTACCATTACTCTACAATTAGGGGGCATTCAAGAGCTACTGTTACTATAAAGAGGTTGGGGTAGCTGTTATATTGGAAGAAGTTACAAAAGTTAGTAAGGCAGTATGTTCATAAATGCTCAATTTGTCAACAAAATAAGGTTGAAAATATTAGGTCCATTGGACTATTACAACCTTTACTAGTGCCTACAACTCTCTTTATTGATATTAGCATGGATTTTATTGAAGGACTACCTAAATTAGATGGGAAGGAAGTAATTTTTATGGTTGTGGATAGGTTTAACAAATATGCACACCTTATGGCACTTCCTTATCCCTATTATGCCATTATAATAACTAAATCTTTAATGGTGAATGTCTATAAGCTCCACAAAATACCAACCATGATTATGAGTGATAGATACATCTTTCTCAATCATTTTTGGAAGGAATTATTCAAGTAATAGGAGGTCAGCTTACAATATTGCACTACATATCATCCCTAATCTGATGGCTAGATTAAGGTGGTTAACAAGTGCATAGAGGGGTATCTAAGATGTATGACAAGGATTGTACCAGTGCTATGAGGAAAGTGGTTGAGCTCATGTGAGTGGTGGTACAACAACAATTATCACACTTTTACGAGGAAGACACCCCATGAGATACTTTATGGGGTTGTTTTGCCAATTCACATTCCTTATACACCTAAGGATTTGCCAGTGAAGGCTGTGAATCAATACTTAACTTAAAGGGAGGATATGCTCAAGTTAATAAGGAATAATTTGTTGTATTCTTAAAATAGAATGGGCCAGCAAGTAAATAGAAAAATAAGTGAGAGTTTTTTATATGGGAGATTTAGTTTATGTGAAGTTATAACCATACCGATAACAATTCATTCACAATAAAACTTCTAATAAATTAACAACAAAATATTATGGTCCTTATTTAGTTATTAAAAATATTGGAACAATTGCTTATGAATTAAAATTACCTACAACAACAACAATTTATCTTGTCTTTCATGTTTCCCAACTGGAGAAGCATGTAGGCAATCGTGCTATCCACTTTGATATTCCTACTCTAATATATCTCTTTTGTAACCATAACAAATTATGATGGAAGAATGTTCAAAAGAAAGATGTTGCAACTATAAAGTTCTTGGTTTTATGAAAGAACTTACCCTTGATAGAAGCAACCTAGGAATATACTAATGAATTATGCTTAAGGTTTCCTGAATTTCACTTTAAGGACAAAAGGTTATGGTTATGGAGGGGCATTGTCATAGCTAGAAAAGAAAGAAGAAGAAAATAAAGCAAAGAGGGAAGCAGGATTGATTTAAATTGATTGTAACCCAACGATTATGTTTTGTGCAGTCTTTTTAAATGAGAATAAGTTAGAAAGAATGGCCAGGTATGGAGTGTCACGTGATGCAACTATATTATTTGATAGTTTTTCTCATTTTTTAGTATTTTGCTTATGTTTTATGTAAAATGCCTTGATATTTTTGGTTTTATGTTTTAAAGACATGTTTGACCTTTGATCGATGTTTTGTGTAGAGCTTGTGATCTAGAGGCTGAAATGAAGTGATTCCAGTGGAATTAGAAAGTTAACATCCATAACTTTCTATACATATATGGAAAGAAAAATAAAAAGATAAAGAGCATGTAAACATGACCTTCAAAAACAAATCTTGCATTTTACTAGTGTTGACCTTCGTCCATTCCGCTTTGAATATCTTGAGTTGGAGATATCCATTTGATGCAAACTCAATTTTTTTAGCTTCATGATTTAAAGACCTATTAGCCTTCTATATTTTAGAAGAAAAGAAGCTCACATGAGAGTGATATGAGTTTTCTAAGATGACTTATAAATTTTATCAACATACAGGTTTTATGAAGAAACAAGTCTAATTTACTTCCCAAGCATTCAAACCAACATCCAATTCTCTATTTGAGCAATTTAACTCCTCTAAGTATAAAGTCAAAGCTTGAAGATTTTATGCAAGGCTACTTTTTTTTTTCTTAAATATAATCTATCTATTTATAAAAGGACTATTAATTAGTACTTAAAAGTGCATTTTTATCAAGGTTTTATATTATTATTTTGCATTTGAAGTATCAATAACTCCTTAACTAAAGCATGTTTTATAATAACAAGTCTGATACCATAAGATACCTTTGATTTATGGTAAATGTTCATCTTAAATGTAGTCCTATCACATAAATAAAAGGATTAATTGATGAGTTTAAGAATTGAAATTGAAAGGACAAAGAGATGGTCAAACTTAGAAAAGAGACGTTGGTGTAGTCCAAACCAAAATACTATTAGGTAATTAGGTCATATCTAAAGCTGTAGATCTCTAATTTAAGTCTACTTTATAGGCCTATAACTTTCATGTGGAGGTCTAGTTTTAAAAAAGGTTGTTTTCAAGTCCAAATTATAGCAACAATAAAAAAGTCTGATTCTATCCTGTAGCCCAAATATTGTTTAGTGCTCGGCCTATATCTAGAGTTCTAAAAGTCCAAATGACCTTCATTTTTTCTCTCTAGAAAGCTGAGATAATTTTTTACAACTTTCATATAGAGGTCTAGTCAAAATTCTGACGTTATCAATAATGTTTTTGGTAGATAAGAGAAGATAAAGATTGTCACCAAGTCAAAATTTAGCCTCCCACTTGTCAATGAGTTATTAAATCAATAGTTTCCAATTTTGATTTATAAAAGAAGACATTTTGCCATGTATTTAGGCATTTTGGTTTTCAGATCAAGATCATGATTTTTCTTTGTCTCTTTATATTGCTTAGGTTTTGCTTTCATTGATATTAAGTTTATGCCTTTCATTTTTTCCCTTTATTTAGTTAATTTTTTATCTTATTTATGTTCTTATTTTGTTTATTTCTGTTTCTTTCTTTCATTATGTTTGCTTGTTAAATGAATAATCTAGATTTATGTTGTATAACACTTGGTAAAACAAATATTTACTACTTTCATAGCCCATATTGTATAGTATAATTGACACTTAAGCTGTAAAAGAAACTTAATTTGTTGTTAACATAAGTTATAATCATGAATGTCTAACAATATTTACAAGTATTAGCATTAATCGAATAAGATGACTAATGTAATCATGTTATCTATAATCTAATTGGAACCTCTTTTGTGTGTGGTTTTCAATTGAATAATAAGAGTTTATACTATACTTGTTTGACATACCATTAGTGGATCCTCTAATCTTGACATTTATTGTTATCATTTTTAATCCTTACGTTAATCTTCCTTCTTGAAGATTTAATCAACTTCTTCTTCTTTTATTATTATTATTATTACTACTACTAGTATTATTATTGTTGTTGTTGTTACTATTATCTATAATTTGTACAATTAACCTTCATATGGTTCAACCCTAGTTGACACAACTAAAAGATTAATGTTTTCTCCCAAGTGCAGGAGTGTCGAAGTAATAAATAACCCGGCAAGACTAGGGTCGTACCGTAAGGAGGTTAATTGTATAAATTATAGATGATAATAATACAACAACAATAACAATAGTAGTAGTAGTAGTAGTAGTAGTAGTAGTAGTAGTAATAGTAATAATAGTAGTAGTAATAATAATAAAAAATAGAGAAGAAGAAGAAGAAGATAAGAACTTCGAGATGGAATATTAATGTAAAGATTAAACAATGATAATAACAAATGTCAAGGTTAGAGGTTCCATTAATAGTTTGTCAAAGAATTATAATATAAACTTTTATTATTCAATTGAAAACCACATATAAAAGAGGTTCCAATCAGAGTATAAATTGTTAATATGATCACATTAGTTATCTTATTCTATTAATGCTAATACTTATAAATCTAGTCAGACATTCATGATTATAACTTATGTTAACAACAAATTAAGCTCCTTTCATAGTTTAAGTGTTGGTTATACCATACAATATGGGCTATGAGAGTGCCAAGTATTTGTTGTACTAAGTGTTATACAATATAAATCTAGATTAGTCATTTAACAAGCAAAGTATTAAAGAGTGAATAAGATAACAAATACAAAACATGTTAGTATCAAACATTAAAGTCCATATTGAATTTACTATATTCTTATTCTTACACCATTAGTATAACCTTTTCACCTTAATATAATAGACTTAGCTAAACATAATGAAAGAAAAAAATAGATAAACAAAATATCAACATAAATAAGATAAAAGTTAACTAAGTAAATGAAAGGAAATAAAAGACATAAACTTGATATTAACGAAAGTAAAACATAAACATTACAAAAAAAATATAAAAATAGAAGGCAAGAGCATGATCTTGATCTGAAAACCAAGATGTCTAAATGCATGGTAAATGCCTCCTTTTATAGGAATTTTGATTTAATGAGTGGTTGACCAACTCTTAACTTGGTGACAATCCTTATTTTCTCTTGTCTGCCTTAAAAAATCATTGATAACGTCAAAATTAGAACCATTTGAAAACATGAAAGTTATAGAAAATTGTCTTAGTTTTCATATGTAAACAATTGAGATCATTTGGACTTCTAAAACTCTAGATATAGGCCAAATACTGAACAGTGCTTGGGCTGGAGGACAAATTCAGACTTCTTTGTTGTTGCTCCAATTTGGACTTGAAAATGACTTTTTAAATCTTGAGCTTCATATAAAAGTTATAGACCTATGTCTTACCTTTCCATCCATATAAAGTAGACCTAAATCTGAGATCTATAGCTTCAGATATAACCTAGTTACCGAATAGTGTTCCGGTTTACACTGCACCGATATCTTTTTTCTAGGTTGAGCCATCTCTTTGTTCTTTCAATTTCAGTTTTTAAATTCATTAATTAATCCTTTCATTTATGTGATAGGTCTGCATTTAAAATAAACATTCACCATAAATTAAATGTATCTTATATTATTAGATATGTTATTATAAAACATGCTTTAGTTAAGGAGTTATTGATACTTCAAGTGTAAAATGATGATATAAAACCTTGATAAAAAATGCACTTTTAAGTACTAATCACACACCCTAACCAGTTTATTACTGGTCCTTAATAATCAAAACGTTAAAATAGAAAAACAATTTTTAAATTCTATAAAGTAAGGTATTCATCATTCAACTGTCATTAATCTATCCAAATAAACAAACTCATTAAATTTATATATATGCTCAATACCTCTTAAACAAGATATTAATAAACCTTTTTTTTGTGCTCTATACATCAACATATAATTATAGGGCTTTTATTAGAAGAAAACAAAATGTTTTTTCTAATGTTTAAGGTTAACTTCCTTAGGTTAGGATTATTTTTTTTTAATATATATACATATAACTTAAAACACCATGCATCTTTAACCCATGTAATGAGCTTTCAGCTAATGACTCCCAGACCAGTTGATCTTAGGGCATTAGGTGTTAAGACACCCCTATGAGTGTAGTAACTTGGGTTGCAGACACTGATACGTAGATAGTGCAATGTTTAATTCCCTTAAGCTTTTCTCCTCAACCCATATAACAAGCGTTGGACCAATAGCTCCTAAGTTAGTTAACTTTAGGGTATTAGGTGTTAAAACACCCCTTCGGGCTTAATTGCTCAGGTTAGGGAGGCTACGGAACCAAAGTTATCTATAATTTTATTATTATCATTTTTTCTCTCTTTTTTTCTTTTTTTGTTTAAATAAGATACTATCCTTTTTTCTTAGTTGTTACCTTTAACAAAAGTACATAAATAATATAATAATCCAATGTGCAACCCACAATCATATGTTAAAGTGTGTGTGTGTAAATTAAGGTTTAAGAATACATGTTAAATGAGTATATGAGCAGAATTAAGTGATAACAATGCGAGATTTTGTAAACCTGAATATTTCAAGAAGTATTATGATAGACTTTATTAAGAGTAGTTATTAAGATGCATCTCAAGAGTCACTTTAACAAAAGAAATCCTTTACTTTGTCATTCCAGTAATAACAATTTTACATATGCTTTATAAAATAAAAAACACAGTTAGTTAATTTTTTTTATATCAACTACTACCCCCTCTCCAACCAAAACGAGGTATTGTCCTCAATGTTCTAAAGTAGAAAGATAGAGTATAGAGTATAGAAGACATCACCTAAAATAACAAAAACTAACAAACTTGAAACACACTTCAACAAAAATAAAAAAAATAATAAAACACAATAATAAAATAAAAAGACATAAAAACATACAAATGAAGACTCAAATCTAATATAAGTTCTTTATGGCTTTCCTTAGATAACAAATTTATATGACTCATGGAGGGATCAATTACAGGAATGAAATATTGTAGTTGGTCAATCAATTATTCAGCAGCAGCAGCAGCAAAGATTATGATTTTTCATACATAAGATGTTAGAAATTCCTGCTCCATAGCATGATCAAGAAAAGACAACAACTTATCATAATAACCATTAACATTTAACAGACCTATGAGTTTATAGTGAATGTGTAGTTGAGCTTAAGAGAAAATATGAAAGATCTGTTCCAATGTGCCTAAACCACCTGGTAAGGCAATAAAGATATCAGTATGATTAAACATTGCATTCATTCAAGCAGATATTATAGAGACCCGTAGTTCTCCTCTAATTGTTTTTCCAATGATGTTTTCTTGTGCTAAAGCTTCGGGGACGACTCCCAAAACTTGACTACCTTCTAAAAATGCAACTATTGACACACATCCCATTAACCCAAGACTGCCTCTCCCATACACTAAATGAATCTTTCTATCAGCTAGCACCTGGCCAAAATGATTTGCTGATTCTAAAAACTCATTTTCTTTCCCAAGACTAAATCCACCAAAAACACAAATATTTCTTAAATGATGACCTGAGGAACTTGCCATTTTTACACACCTCTATTTTTGTTGAATGTATGTGTTGAATAGAAATGAAAGGAAGGGAGAGAGGATTTTATAGATGAGAAATTGAAAAGGCACTCATATCACCTATATATAGGCTAGCTGGAGTCTAAAACACACTCACTCTATATATTTATTATTTATTTATTTTTTAAAAAGCATGTGTATGTACAGGTAGTTGTGATTGTGGCTCACATCTTTCCTTGGTTTTACATCCAAGAATGGCTTAAACGCCCTCTATGGGTCGGGGATAGGCTTCCCATCTAGTTTTTTTAAAAACTAGCAAACAAGGTCTTTTTTAGTCAGATTCTCAAGACTCAATCGAGCATTTTCTTTATGAAATAGTGGCCATAAATCATGAATTGCATGATGCACATCTCCAATAAGATGCGTCTCAGAAGTTAAAACATTTTATACAACAAATACTTGACACTTTTATAGCTCATACTATATGGTATAACCGACACTTGTGCTATGAAAAAAACTTGATTTGTTGTTAACATAAGTTATAATCATGAATGTCTGATGACATTTACAAGTATTATCATTAATCTAATAAGATAACTAATATAATCATGTTAACAATTCATAATCTGATTGGAACCTCCTTTGTATGTGGTTTCCAATTGAATAATAAGAGTTTATACTATACTTGTTTGACATACCATTAGTGGATCCTCTAACCCTGACATTTGTTATTATCATTGTTTAATCCTTACGTTAATCTTTCATCTCAAAGTTCTCATCAACTTCTTCTTTATTACTACTATTACTACCACCACCACCACCACCACTACTAATATTATTGTTGTTATTGTTATTGTTATTGTTATTGTTATTGTTATTGTTATTGTTATTGTTATTGTTATTGTTATTGTTATTGTTATTGTTGTTATTGTTACTATTATTGTTGTTATATTATTGTTATTTATAATTTATATAATTAACTTCCCGATGGTTCAACCTCGTTCTTGCAAGGTTATTTATTACTTCGATACTCCTGCACTTAGAAGAAGACATCAATCTTTTGGTCGTATCATTAACAATAAATCAAGTTTCTTTCATAACACATGTGCGGTTATACCATACAATTGGGCTATGAAAGTATCAAGTATTTGTTGTACCAAGTGTTATACAATATAAATCTAGATTAACCATTTAACAAGCAAATCATTAAACGTGAGCAAGATAACAAATACAAAACATGTTAGTATTAAATATTAAAGTTCATGTTGAGTTTATACTATACTTATTCTTACATCATTAATACAACATTTTCACCTTGACATAATAAACTTAGCTAAACATAATAAAGAAAAGAAACATAAATAAACAAGATAAGAATATAAATAAAATATAAGTTAAGTAAAAGAAAGGAAATGAAAAATATAAATAAGAGATTAATGAAAGAAAAACTTCAGCATTACAAAAAATTATTAAAAAAAAGTAAAAAAATGACCTTGATTTGAAAACAAAGATGCTTAAATACATGAAAAATACCTCCTTTTATAGGCCAAATTTTAAAATTATTGATTTGTTGATAAATTGTTGAGTAGGTGGCCACAACTTGACTTGATGATAATTTTTATCTTCTTTTCTAAACAAAACATCATTATTAACATCAGAATTTGAACTGATTTGATTCATGAAATTGTCTCAGCTTTCCAACATATTTAAGTTATGGAATTTAATGATACTTTAAGTGCACTATAATAATATAAAACCTTAATAAAAATACACTTTTAAGTACTAATCAAACACCTCTTTTACTGCAACTACGATAGTGACTTCTTAAGTAATTCATTCATTTTAGGGATGAGCATAACCATAAAGAGCTTGAAAATTACTCATTCCCAAGGTTGAATGGTGACTAGTATTATACCACCACTGTGCAAAAGATAACCAATGATACCATCATTTGGGATAATGCATAGTCATGCATTGAAGATATGTTTCTAAGCACTGGTTCACCTTTTTAGATTGACTATCCATTTATAGATGATAGGTTGTACTCACCATCAACCGAGCCTGTAGCTTCTTGAACTATTCTTTTCAAAATATATTGGTGAAGACCCTTTCCTTATCCATCACAAGAGTTGCAACATCTATGGAACTTGTAAAAGTGATCCAAGAATAATTGCATAATAACATATGCTATAAAAGGATGATTTATTGCAATAAAATGCCCATATTTAATAAATATATCGATCACCACTATAATAGAATTTCTTCCTTTCAAATTTGGTAATCCTTCTATAAAATCTATTGTAATGGCTTCCCATGTGCCACCAGTGACTAGTAGTGGCTGCAATAACCTACGATAAACTACCTTTTCAACTTTGGCTTGTCTATATTTATTGCATTTGTCCATAACTTTCTTCATCATTGTTTTCTTACCAAACCAATAGAGATTCTCCTTAAGCCTTTTATATGAATTCTGGATGCCAGCATGCTCATCAACATAGAAATCATGTACAAATTTCACTAATTTAGCTATGAGCTCCCCTTTATGTCCCACTACTATTTTGACCTTACATCTTAAGACCTTATCTTTATAAGTATAGCCTAGTTCCTTTCGAGTTCCAGACATCCTACCAATTATAATGTTTTGTATCTTGGAGTCATTATTATAGGATGTATAAACTTCTTCATACCATGATGGTAGGATCTTGGTCATTACTTCAAAGTTGTCCTTTTCCTTGTCATTGTTCTAAGTAGTGTCTCCATTTCTCCACTACCATAAGGATAGCCAAGTATTTATTTTCATAAATGAACAATCCTATATGCTTAGGGTTTAAAGATTTGATGAAATAAGTAAATGGTTTACCTTCTCGACTTAATATTACCCCAACACTAGAATCACACACATCTATTTCTATAACAAAAGTCTTGGTGAAGTCAGGTAAGGCTATAACCGGTGCTTCACACAAGGCTTTTTTTAAATTGATGAAAGCTTGTTAATCTTGGTCATTCTAGCCAAAATTATTCTTCTTCAACAGTTATGTTAGGGGTTTACTAATAACTCTAAAATGTCATATAAGCTTCCTATAGTAACCAGTCAATCCTAGGAATCCTTTCAATTCCTTCAAGCATCGTGGTATATGCCAACTATAAATAGTTTCGGACTTTGTTCATATTAGTTGTCACTCTTTCTATTGAAATCACATGCTTTAAATATTCCACATGTTATTGACCGAACACACACTTGGACTTCTTGGCAAGTAATTGGTTAGCACTCATAGTTTCTAGAACATTTCTTAGGTGATGAAGATGTAGCTCAAAAGTAAAGCTATAAATGAGTATATCATTGAAAAATACTAACACAAATTTTCTTTAGAAAAAGGTTCCAGTATATTGTTCATTAGTGCTTGGAAAGTGGCAGGAGCATTGGTAAAGCAAAATGACATTATTATGAACTCATAGTGATCTTGATGTGTCCTAAATGTTATTTTCTTTATACCTTTTTCATGTATTTTGACCTAGTGGTAACCCAATCTCAAGTTTAGCTTAAAGAAAAATCTGGAACTATGCAATTCATCTAGGAGATCATTTATAAGAGGGATAGGAAACTTGTTTTTGACAGTTTAATCATTAAGCTATTTGTAATCTATGCAAAATCTCTAAGTGTTATCTTTTTTTTTTTAACAAGCAGGATTAGTGAAGAAAAGGGGATGACTTTATGTTGTATTATATTCCATTATAGAGCATTTCCTTCACTAGCTTCTCTATTTCACCCTTTTGAATGAAAGAGATTTTATAGGGTCTAATGTTTATTGGTTATGATCCTAGTTTTAATGGAATTTTATGATCAAATCTTTTTGTGAGTGTTAAAGTTTTTGGTCCTTTAAAGACTCCAAAAGCTCTTCCAATAATGTTTTAATCTTTGTAGCTTCCATGGTTTATCTATCTTTTTCTTATGTGTCTATTAAAAAGAACTAGCCTACTAGTCAAAAGATTACATCCTTGATGTTCCTCTATTCCTTTATTGTTGTTATCATTTGCAAGCCAACATCTTAAAAGACCCCTTTCAACTTAATCATTTTACCCTCCTTGAATGATAATCTCAATTTGATGAAGTCATAGAATATTAAAAAATACTTCTTCAACCAATCTATCCCCAAAACTATATCATGCCTTCCTAATTTTAGCACTCTCATGTTGGCCTTGTATTCATAGCTTTGTGTAAACTAAGTAAATCTAGAACTATACACCTCACATGACATGACATTCTTATTAGCCACAGTTACTGCTAACAATGTGGTTTTACTGGTGACAATATTCAACTTTTTAATCATGCTTTCATCAATAAAACCATGCGTACTAC
The DNA here is from genome assembly GCA_015708895.1 of Populus ilicifolia. NCBI lineage: Eukaryota > Viridiplantae > Streptophyta > Magnoliopsida > Malpighiales > Salicaceae > Populus > Populus ilicifolia. The sequence continues at coordinate 245,756 of SRLM01000120.1, read as the reverse complement.
CACTATCTATTAGTATTATAAAGTTTTTTCCCTGACAATCTCCTTTAATCCTGATAGTATTGTAAATGTCACTCTTAGCTAGGGTATTTAATGATAGTCCAAATTCATCTATCTTGCTACTCTTTTTATCTTGATCTTGTATTGTTCTTTTCAATTTCATAATACCTTTGTTTTCCTCCTCTTTTATTCCCTCTATCATGTGTAAGCCTTTAGCATTGTATTTGTGCCTTGGCATATACTTATCACCACATTTAAAGCATTGTCTCAATATTTTTCTTTGTTCAAACAAACTATCCAAGATTTGCTTCACATTTTCAATCCTGGATTGACTAAAAGTTTTGGCTAGAACATTACCTATAATTCTTCCATTGTTGAATGAAATGTTGATTCGTTATAGTGATTTATTCTTCTTGGCTAAAGCATTGTTAGATTCTTTTTATCATCTAGCCTATTCAAATGCCATCAACACATTTAATGGTTTCAAGTTCCTCAACATTGGTTTGATTACACATTTAATGGTTTTCAAATCTTCAACATTAATTTGATTCCTCCAGTCCACTGATGAAGCTAAAGATATAATATGACTCTAGTAATGATGGATTAAGAGTACTTACCAATTATTTTAGTTCTTTGAACCTTTCTACATAATCATCCACGCTTTTGTCTTGTACCAATTTATTCAACTCCCCAACAATGGCATCTTTACTACCAAACCTTTTGCAAATAGACTAGGAAAATTCATCCCAATTAATCAGTGTCTTATTCTCCCTTATTAACCCTTTAAACCAAACATCTTCCCTTCCTTCCAAATAATATGAGACTAGTTCAACCCATTGATATACAAATACTAACTTAATCTTGAAATATTTTTCGCATTTCCTCAACCATCGACGAGGATTTCCCCCCTAGAACATTAACAATTCCATTCTTGGTAGTGGTATGTTATATCTTGTCCTACTTTGTTCTTGTCCTATCATATGATATCCTTTATATTGATTTCTACTTCCTGGCAATACTCTATCATATAAGGTATTCACGCCTGCTTCTCTACTAGTTCCCAATGTAGCCAAAATACCTTTTGAAATAGATCGTCTCCTTTCTTGTTGTTTGATTAGCAAAGAAATTTTGGAATTGAGAGGACAACAATTGTATCGTAGAACCATTTGATTGATCATTTTACCTTGCTCTAGCCAACATTCTTTATTCTCTTCCATAGATTCTTTTTTTTTTTTTGATAATCCGGGGTGTCTGGGTTAACTTACGCGCACCACGACTAATCCCCGGACTTACTAAACATCATGCAAGCCTAATAGACAGGTAAGGTACCGAGAAAGTGACAGGCGTACATGCTGAGACTTGAACCCAAGATGCATAGGTAGAGAAACTCTACCAAGACCGCTGGGCTACAAGCCTTAATGCTCTTCCATAGATTTTTACTATTCTAGGTGATGGTTTTGTAACTGATTATCTTACTTTTTATGGTGAGTTTATTATTCTCCACCATGGTTCAATGAATTGTACAGCCAAATGATGTCTTAGTTCATGCTCTGGTAAGCTTGACTTAACAAGAAAGGGGGAAAAGAACAAGAAAGAAGGAAGAAGAAAGAAATAGATGAATGGGAGAAGGGATTGTTTTATATATTCTTGCGTGAACTTTACAGTATTTATATACTCCCTCAACAGGCATCACATGATTATTCTTCCACTAACTAACTTCTAAATCTAACTTTATACTTTTATGAATGCCCACTGCGTGCTAGCTGCTTGAACCGCCAATGAAGACGGTTAAAAAACTTCCAATTTAATTTGCAAGGTCAGGTCGGCATGTTACAAATCACAAAGTACGGTCAAGATAGACACTGAAAGCTCCTTAAGATCAGAACTAGCCTTTCATGCCTAATGCTGCTATGCATTCATCTTCGGCTTCTACTGCCTCCAATGAATCCAAATCCTTGATACTAGTCGTTTCATCTTCTAAGAACAGGCACTCGTGCAAATGAGAACTACCTTCTTCGCTCTTGTGACAGCTGCTTTATTAAACTACCAATCCAGGCCTTTTCATCATCAATACAAGCTAATCACACCACTCAGTACTGTGGAAAGGCCTCTCATCTTTTATCTTGTTTTGTCAAATTTCATCAGCTAGCATAACAACCCTTCCCGTTTAAATTTTAGAATTCATGTTAAGCTTTGATGGATGTTGTGCAATATTTTTCATGTGATTTAACCTTCCATTTAAAATGAAAGAGCTAACCTTCTGAACCTGCTCATGGTTTGGAACTTGAATAAAAAAGAACGATACTGCTGGTAAACAACTACTAGCTCTACATTCTAACAAAGAAACCTTACACTGAAATTGTATCATTGAGGTCGTGACGTATATTCAACACTCTCATCACCCCCAATCTTCTGTGCAGCTTCATCAAAAGACATGCGTGTGGCTTCAGATGGCTATGGACGCCTAACCCATCTCTCAGTCTTGAGCTCTGTAACATCCACGGCATGCCACTGATTCGTCCAACATCCTTCCACACCAATTGCCTTACACCTGATATACTCTCCCTCACCAATCTCTTCTACTGGCCCGTCTACAAGCAAACTGCACTGGCTTGCACTGAAAAATTATGAAGCACCAATGTCAACAAAGTCTGACAATCCTATACCAGCCTCGGGATCTTCATACACACCAATTTCTGATGTGTTTTGAAGGCCTCTTACAGTTGATGTGATGTTATCTTCACCTGGGCTCTCAGGTGACTCGTGCTGCAATGCTTTTCCAACTTGATTTTCTGGAAATGGAATATCAACTTCCATTGGTGCCCGAACATCCTTACCTGCACGAGCTAACCTTGCTTTACGATTGTTGAGCCTGTGATAGGAAAAAAATTGGCACTCATTAAAAGCATAACAAGGCACTGACCTATCTAATTAAACTTCTGTAGTAAGGTAAAACACTTATTTCCAATTTCAGCCTGCCAACCAGGCACTGATCTGTCTAAGAAATTCAGTGGCATGAATAACAACATGCTGATTGAAAAATCAAATTAGGATAACGTGCAAATGGAAAAAATTCATAGATGCGTCCAAATATAGAACTGGAATTTCAGAATAATTTCCCTGGAACAAAAAAATGGTTTGTTACCTAGAATGCCAATAGACAACTAAAATGATAATCGCATGATTAGCAGTAGTGGAAGATTTTGCAAAGAGTCCAAGAATTAGCATTTAATACACCTCAATCTTTTCAGAGTTTGCATCCAATAAATCTTCTAATCTAATATTTACAAAATAAAATGCCCTTGTAGCAAGAGTTCTTGGGCACCTGTGATTTATTCCTGTCCTGTATAAGGAGCTTTCCACAAGAAACATTGCAAAGTAACTACAAGGAGAATCAACTTTTATAAACTAAATGAAGAGACATTTCAGTAATAACCGAATTGTGCAATTATCTCCTCTTTTATAACATTAACAACTAAAAGAAGGGTATCATAAGAGTTCAAATAAAATTCTTTTATGGGCAACGGCTATAGTAGGCATCTATTAACAAGTGCAGTTGACCCACAAATAATTCCAGTAATGCCACGTTTCACTGCCAAGAAGTGGTAGAACAAGAAAATTCAAAAGCCCCAACTTGAACAAGACCTTGAGAATATAAACTATTAATCTTTTCCTGCACTATTAATTATGAAGAGAGTATAACCTCAAGGAGAGGGGCAAAAGTGTTTTTAAACCAAGGAGTGCAAACTATCAGAGAAGGTGAAGCTTCTTACCAATTTTTCAGCTGTGAAGATGTCACTTCTGATCCCTGGAAAACACAATTAAACTTATTAAGCAAAATAAATAAATAATAACCACAGGTGATCCTAGGGACACACTAATAAAATTAACAGACATAATAAATAATTTAAAGGTGCATTTTTACATACATTGAGACTTAATTTATCAGCCCATGACTGTAACGCTGCTGCATTTCGCTGCATCTCAGGTTCATCTAGCAGGGCTTTCTCCATAAGTGCGATTTGATAGTCATTCATAATAGTTCGCTTCCTTTTTCTTGGCTGCTTCTCTTCAAAATGAAGACTTTCAGCTTTTTCACCATTTCGAACTCCCTGGCAACCACTTCCTTTTATATGCGCACTTGATTTTGGCAAGTCACCATTCACCACTTGACCTACAAAAGTCTTTCCTCTGGTTGAACTTGTATCTGAACCACTTGTCTCAACATTATGAGAATCTCTATCCATCTCTCTTAAAACATCGGATGCGCATGCACCAGATTTAGCTTTGTCTCCCCTCATCACATTAGCTTGATTCATATGCTCATTTCTGAAACTTTGCTTCTCCTCTTCTTGAATAGCTGAATTCTCTGACATTTCCTCCTTTTGAATATCTGTCCTGTTGTCAAGACTTGAAGGTTCCTTCCTCGCCATAGGTGATGAGGATGCCCTAGTGCTTTGAGCTTCCTACCAGGAATCAAATTTTTCTGTGAGAAAATGTAGGATATGTAGAGAAAGGCAACATCAAGAAGACTTGAAATCCTTAATCAGATCCATTACGATACATAATCTTGAGAGTTTGAACCTCAAAGTTCCAATGATTATATGATAATCATCCACTAAAAAAATGTAATTACTTGGTTCTAAACTTTAATTTGGACTTCTGTCAAGCGATCTGTTTGTCACCAATAGCAAAGCAAGAAAATTCTTTTAGTGGAGTATAACTTATGCCACATCAAAATATATTTTGATACACAATCTCAGTAAACTCTCAATATATCTAAAAAATTAAACAAATATGATTGTTAATGTAAACATTGTACTCTTCTATGAAATGTGTAATAATAGTGAAAACGTTTGATCAGATTACCATGAAAAGCATGGAGAACTCAAGAGCAAGAGTAAAAGAATCAACATAAAAGCTAAATGGGAGACAAGAGATAAGTACAATGTGTAATAGAGAATATATCAAAATGAGGGACAATATGAGTAGCTGAGAGAAGTTGAGTCACATCAATTGTGATATAAATAGATCAATGGTGAAAAATCATAGAAATGAATACTGAGCAACACTTCCTCTTTAAGCGTATGCTGAACAGACTGCATTTTTATTTGCTTTAATAGCATTCATTTTTTTAGCACTCGCATGTAATTCACAAAGCTTAAATCTGATAATCTCATAACTTCTTAAATTAAAATTCAAAATTGAATCTGCTTACATGTATTAATCTTTTCTGTTTAGTTAATATATTGGGTTCAATTTAGACAATAAAGAAGGCAAGTATTATAATACCTATATTTTCATTATTCATTAATTCCAGGGGGGTCAATTGACCCTGTTATCATTTTCCTGGCTCTGCCCACGTTGGTCACCTTGATGACCAGTCACCAATAGAATCACACATCAAATCAGAATTGAGCTTTAATGTCAAATGGTACATCATCATACTATTGTAATAGATAATTGTGACAAATAAATGAACTTCCTTGTATTAAAAAATAAAAAGATTGAAATTCCAGTATCCACCTGAAGATGCTCATCAATACTGAGTCTGGAGAACTTATCCAAAGATATTGACCTCTCTGATTTGATTTCCTAAAATATTTTCAGTAGCAGAATGTTAGCACATTTAATTTGACGAGAAGAAACAGGAAGTTGGAGTGGATAGAGAAAAAGAAAAGATTATTGATCATTGAAGGGCAAAACCTTACTTGAACTTGGTTCTCTTCAAAATCAGCAGGATTAATCAATGATTGTAACTGGTCAAAGAATACCCTGCAATAAAATATAAATGAAAAAAATAAGCTATTTTACAACCAACAAATAGACAATAGTTGCTGAAAGATTGAAAAGATGCTTCAGACTCAATTAATTGCACCTGCACCCCGAGTACAACACAGCATAGAAGCTTATTCCGGAATTTACTTAGACTCTGAGCACTTTCCCTTCAAAATGCAGCTTATGGTGCTTAATTTAAATTCATGTTGTCAGGCAGAGATTGACAACCACTCAAAGAATACAGAAGCATACGAGGAATCGGTACACCACTATTATGCAGAATATTATGGGTATAGATTGCTGAAAAAGGCACCCCATATAAGCTATGTTTCACTGCTTAACTCAACTTTTGCTGACTTTTATAGAGGCATGTAAGTGGAAATAATGGAAACAAAGAGTTGGGAATTGGACCATCTCATTTGAAGTAATGTTTCTGACAATGCTTGCCAACCTCTTCAAATTTTTGACAGCCCATTTTAATTTGTGTGCAATATTTAGAATTCTAAGATCAATAATATGAATTCGTTCAGCAAAGCCTCCCAAGCTATATGTTAGTGAAAAAGCCCTTTTAATGAATAGTCTAAACAAAAAAAAAATCAATCTTCTCTCTCCTGTTTTCCTTCTCAAAGTTAGCTTTTACCATTTGAGGATGATTCTATTCTTTAAAATTAAGCTAAGCTAACAAAAGGAAAAGAAAAGAACAATAACACTTATAGTAAAACAGCCAAAAATGAAAATTATAGGAAGAAAGGAGCGTGGTTGATGTTTAACTCACCTTAAGAGGTGTACATCCTCGTCATTCAAAAAGTTTGGAATTAAAGACTCTGCATGGCTTAGCAATGAACCTACACATGCAAGTTACTCATGGAAAACCCCACCAACTTTTATGCATCATGTCTATTGAGAAAATCACGAGACTGATACTTACGAAGGTTCCTGCAAACTGTTACAGCTCTTTGAGCACCAGAAGTAAAAGAAAACCCAGGCAGTGATTTAGATGGGTCCATCCTCATGCACTCCAAAAACTTGTGAAGGAACAAGTTTCTTTCCTGTTCTGTGGATGAGAACAAAATTTTGAATTACTTAATCTATACAGCAGCCACCAGATCAATCATGATGAATATTTTGGAAGATTGTGAGAGAGAATTCACCTTCACAAATGTTTGGTACAAAACAGTGTAGGTTGGCAATTAGTTTCACAAATAATGAAGTTCTCTGATGTGCATACATAGCTTGGGGCATGTTACTGGGAATTAAAGTAATTTCTAAATTTATTGCACTTGACAGGTTCGCTGCTGCAAATGTGTCTAAAAACCACCCAGCTGCTGCAAACATGTCGTACTCCAGAGTAGCATCTTCTTCTCTTAGTGGAAATTCAGACGAACACCAGATTGATAAAAAATCTCCATGGGGGAGTGAAAAAACAGCAGTCATAACTTTGGTCTGTAGAGCATATTGATATTTGAAAATAAAAAAGGAAGGTCATGAATCTCTCTCCATGATGGATGCTTTGAAGCATGATGAGTTGGAAATACACAACAATTAAAAATTACATGCATTTTCAGTGGCTTTGCAATTTTTTAACAACAGAGAACAACGAATGTTTTTGTACATTATGTAGTATATGTCTAAACTTCAAAGTTTTTCAGAGAAGATATCAGAGAAAGTCAATTAAAACAATTCAGCAGAAGGAGCATGGTGAAACTGAGTATCATGCCTGAGAATCCAAATGATTAACTTACAAAGCAAGTTGTGATAAAAGATCTAAAATTTGAATCATCTGAGAAGATATCAGCCAGACGCATAGCATTGAGTCGCAAAAGCCCCATGGGAAAAGTTCTGTCTGAACATGGACTAAGATGATTGGGATCTTTGCTAAGCGCAGCCTTCAGTAATTCAAGAATCTACATCAAAAGGTATTAATAGCAAGCATTAAAAACAAGGCTTCAAATGGAATAAAGAATATAGGAAACAGTGAGTTGAGACAAGTTTGGTCTGCAGATCACCAATAAATGAAACTGGCCAATATCTCTGCCACAAAATAGATCTATGTTCACAATTACTGTGATTGGAAGGAGATTATCAACTTTGCAAAAACACCTTTGGTTTAGCAGATGTGCCAGGTAAAACAAATAAAAATTGTGGGTTGCATCACTCTGTCTCTCCATATCAAAGCCCACTAATGTGCTAGCACATTTATTAAACTAACCTCTAATACTACAGACTTTGCCAAATCAAGACTCCCTGGAGAACTCGCTACCTCATCAAGGTAAGAAATGCTTTCCGCTTCACACAAATGCAATAGCTGCATAAAAACACATGGTCAACAGAATAAAAAATCAGGGATATTCAGACGAGCAAGGAAATAAGAAGTTATACAAGATAATGGCGCAGCCTAAGCCTTGCCACTACATTAAAACTTACAATCGATAGTACTTTAGCCTTTAGTCTGGATACTGCAGCTACAACAGTGAAAGAATCTACAAAAGGAGGTGTAACATTTAAATTCAAGATGGCCCGCGCCAGAAAAAGAACACCTCCCCTTCCACATAGTTCCTGAAATGGTATTATACACAGATATTTTACCAAAATAATGAAAAATGATAAATAACAAAAAGGATTACTAAGCATGATATGTCCATGTAAAATATAAAAAGCAACTTATAACTAGTATGGATACCATCGTCAAGATTATCGATGCAAATAAAAGTTATAAATTATAATAGCCTCCTGCAATATTTCATAACTGTTTCAGCATTTTGTTTTACTGCTCAATCAAAATGCTAGCACTAAAAACTTCCATGTTTCTCCTACTGACTTTCCTGTTTTTTCACGACATACAATCACATTAACTAGATGCTTCTACTTCTAATTTGGTCCAGCAGGAAGAATTTCTCCATCTTATGTCAAACACAGAAAAACATCGAAGCTGCCATCTCTTGGCATACAGCTTAAAACCAAACATAGAGAATAAAATGGTTCTATTTTAGAAACCTTGTTCCTAAGAAGGCGCTCGCGAAACACCTTTTGCTGGCACAATGACTGAAGAATTTGTAAAGAAGCCTCACATTGTTGGCAGATATAGTTAACTATTTGTTCAGCTGTTGGACTTTTTGCATGAAGACCAGTATATTGATCTGATAGCTTGACCTGAAGAAATCTAATGGCTACATGAACAGCTCCAAAAGCTGCATCCATAAATATGTCAACCTATAAGAGAAAATTCATGATCAGAAAGTCCATAAATGCCTCTCCCTTCAGAGCTTAAAAGCTCAAAATAAAATGATAATATGATCAGAAATTGTTAATGAAAATGGTGTTTATAGATCAATCAAAATTTAGTGGTGAGAGTGTGGAAGTAGCAGTGGTGCTGTGTTGGTGTGAGTTAAAAAGAAAAGGACATTTTGAATCGAATCTAGGTTTTAGTTCAGTTTTTCTAACATCTCAAAAGCCTAAATTAATAAAAATAGGTTATCTAGGTCAACAGGAGGGAAAATTCCCTCTCAAACCACAGCCTTGAACCCACATGTAACTGATATGCTGATTCCATGTCAATTATTAATGAACAAATCAGCTACTGACAGACATCCATATTTGAATTGATTATGCAAAATTTAGAAATTAGAAAAATCTATTAAAAAAAATGAAAGATCATGCCATTGATAGTTAAAAATAGCAAAGCTAAGCCAATAAATATCTCATTTTCTCAAAAAAAAAGGAAAGAAAAGAAAAGCTTTGCAATGATCCCATGAATATAGTAAACCCATTTCTCTTAAATATCCAAAATCATGTGGGAAGATTGTACCTTGGGGTGAGCAAGCAATACTTGAACAAGATCTTGCCATTGCAAAGATATACATCCTGACAATAAATGTAGACTGGATGCTACCAGTGCTGAATGCACTAGTAACAGAGAACATGAAATACAGTTTTCCTACATAACAAAAATAACCCTGGTAAACGTTAAGAGTTTGGGAAGTAACCCCTCAAGAGTTAAATACTATGGAATACCTGTCTATAACCACTAAGAACAATTAGTAAATAAAACACCAGATCCAGCAGCTGCTCTGATACTTTAACATCATCGAGCAGAACCTGTATATATAACACAAAAGAGCATCAGGAGAGAAATGTGTTCTGCTTCAACAAATCATTTCCAAATTTAAGAACATAAATATCTAAAGGTGAAAAGAACACATGACAGTTTCCAAGAATAAACAAAAAGATTGATCATTTACAAAAGAACAATGGGTAACATCCAAAAATAAGTCCCTTAAAATATAATTTCAGATACTGAAAATAAAGAACCCAATGTCATAACTACTTCAAAACAACTTCCAAGTGCAAGGGCTTAGAATAGCTTCAACACCACAAAGAAAAATTTTGATCAAAAAAATTTAAAGAAAAAACAAGACAGCTGCACAAAAAGACTACAATATCCAAACCACGGATTCAAGAACCAAGTACTAGGAAGATGGGGGTATGTGTTTTCAGCTAAAATTAAAATAGTGACCATTCCTATAATTTGCCAGTGTTCATAAACACATTGGAGCCTGACTTTAAATACAGATCCACAGATTTTCAAGGAATGTGTCAGAGTTCAATTGCTAAGCAAAACAGACACCAAAACTGATGCTACATAAAAAAGAGATAATAATAACAATAATAATAAAGACTAGGCAATGATTGGTAAAGCAACCTGCTCAAGTTTACTGTTCCGAGGTGCTAGATCACATAAGGAATGCAAAAGCCGAATCCCACACAACAAATATCTCAGCAGTGATTCATCTCTATCAGATGACATAAGTACTGCAATAAGGTGTAAAGGAAGAAAGCCTGCCAGTTTTTCCACATCAATCTGGAAAAAAAGAAAGTGATTTAAGATGCAAGACGGTGGTAAAATAAGAAAGCGTAAGTGTCATGATGATAAGTTTGTTTCCTGACCTTTATTGTAGATCCTTTTTCAGAATGAAAGTGAATTGTAAAATTTTCAGAGTCCCTTAACAATTTGTTAAGCTCCTGACAGCTAAGACCATGTAACTCTTTCACTGCCGAAATTAAATCAATGACCTGTTCATACAAGCAGACGCTTAGCCCTGTTAGAAAGAAGGGATGGCTGAAGAGAAGTAAAACTGAACATGAAACACAGTTGAATAATTAAACAATGGAATTGATAAAAGTTTTTGTTGGATTAAGTAGAAGTTCAAGAAAATAAATGGAAACAGAAGAGTTGGATGATTGAAAAATGAAAAGTGTTGGATGATTGAAAAATGAAATGATGAACCAAGTGAGCTGATCAGATACAGTGAAGCAGAGATGATTTTTTTCCATTATCCACCCGAAACAAATAAAAATAACAAAAAACATTTTAGCTGAGTTAACAACGCTTACTTGTTCAGCCATAGATGGTTCTTCCTCAGCAAGCCGCATGCAAGAGCCAGGACAAGAAAGCTGACAAGAAAAAATAATGAACTACTGCAACCAGAACAAAAGACAGAGCATGGATGCTAGCAATAATATAATGCGCTCAAGGCTATAAGCAGCTAATGGGGGGAAGAAGGCAAGGGCAGACAAATGAAACAAGTACACGCCAATTCTTCAATGATAAGGAAAAAAGAGCTTATGGAGAAAATACCCCACAGTTTCCAACATGGACTATAATTCCCACATTTTTGGTAGCAGATAGCATTTCTGCTTGAAAAGGTAAGAAGTGCCCTGGATAGAGAAAATATTGCAAAGTTGTGAACTTGCACTTGATATTCCATAAATGTGATCATTGTAAATGAATTTAAGAAAAATTCTGACTTGAAAAAAGTACTTAATCACCTTAAAAGAGAAAAGGGTACCATTTTCTTCATAAAATAACATTTTAAGTGATCACAAACTACTAAATAATTCTACTTAATGCATTGTAAACCTTATCTTATTACTTCATAAAGAAGAAGGAGCTAAAATTATAGTATTTTCAATTAACGATCACAACATGCACCTCTTCTCAAGTAATTCTCATACTATACTTGTAATGAAAAACCATACAGTCCTATTTATAGAGCTTAGGAAAGCCTAACTCCTGAACTTTTTTGCAATGGCAATATCAACTTGTAGGAATCCCTAATCACTGACAGATCTAAATGTATTTAGTGTCTAATCTAAAAAAGGAAGGGTAACTCTCTCTATTTGAGGTCAACTTCATAAAAGCAGACACTTTGAAATGGTCTCAAACTTAAATCCCTTTTCTATCTCCTCTACAATCAATCAGATATTGAGGCGGAGCCCTATCAAAACAACCATGGAAGTTACTCAAAGAAACATGCAAGCAACTCCACAACCACCGCATGCCTGAAAATGTAAATCCAGAACTACGAGAGAAATATCCAGTCAAATGGGAATGGAGTTCATTTGTTTTAGATGAAGATGCAAGACCTAGAAACCATGATGTGCCTAATCACTCCCTGGAACTCAATTAAGTGTCATTTGTGACTGTTAAGTAACTATATGATGATCAAGGAAAAGAAATATCAATTAGCTCTTCCAAATGGTATCTTCGAATTCAAAAATGTAAAGATTTTAAAGGCATGAACCTATTATCACGATAGTTGAACATGCTTCAATAAGAAATAGGAAAATAAAAACCCTAGATTTCAATCTCAAAGTGAAGTAACATTGAAAACCCTAAAATGCTGGAAACAAATAGGTTAAAGGGGGAAAAAACGAAAGGAAAATAATGTGAACAAAATATAAAATTCAAACAAAAAGAGTGAATCAAAGAGCTAACCTTTTGAGCCGTATCAACGAGCTAAGCGCCAAAAGGAACCCAATTAATTCATGACGGGGTTTCTTGGTTTGGGTTGGGAGGGTTGATAGAAACGTCCAAGTTTGAAAATATTTGAGAGTCTGTTCTGTGTGTTCATAGGAGGATCGAAGGAGGACTATTATAGGCTACCCACGTTGTTAATAAAAATCATAGCCTCTCTTTCTTTTTCTCGTTGGTAGCGTGGAAAAAGACCATAGGATTGCTTGCTATAAGAAAGGGACTCTCTTTCTTTCTTTTTTTAATGCTTGTTTGTTTGGCTAAAAATAGAACCAAGTAAATTGTTGTCTAGTTACTCAGCTTTTAACTCGCATACAACCTAGTCCTGTGTGTTCCTAAGAGTTATAACTTAGTCCTTTGACTGAGTTGACTCTTGTCTTTTTAAAAGTCGATCGGTTTTTCTCCAGAGTGATGCAGGAAACATACCGAGTGAATCTCCATTAGACAAAATGGCAAGCCTTATTGTTTTAGCCAACTTTATGGATAGTTATCAATCGTCTCTATTCATATGTCATCTGATGTGGCACAACTTCACTCTTGCTTTCTAAAATAAATATTAGTGCTGGTTTATCATTGTGAAAGTTTCTGTGTTTCGGAGTGTTTAATGATAGAATGTCTAAAATTAGTATGTGATTGAGGCCAAAGTTAATAATTCTTGGCAATTTTTACATAGGTGGTGATTATAAACTTCCTGAAAGCAACGGTGGGTGTGGGTGTGGGTGTGTCTTTTATTAACAAGTGGGGTTAAGATGAGAAAATGGTTATTACTTTTGTATAATCCATCACAAAGCTAGTCATGGAATGCTTATACGTTTTTTTATTTATTTTTTGCATGTAGAAATTTCAAACAGAGCATCTATTGTTATCTCCGATCTAAATCTAAAAAAGGTGTTATATTATGGTTAATAATTATTTAAATTCTATATTTTTATGGCAAGGTTTTAATTCCTCCATATTTGATAGTAACATGTAAGAAAGCAAATTTATTAGTTCTGTAACAGGGGACATCTCAATGATCTATGTGTAAAATGTGTTAAAAAAATTCATCATCTAATTCTATGATAATTACAAATCTCAATTAGTCTTTCAAAGATCCTACACAAGAGGGCTATTCATGTTAAAAATAAAAGATGAAAAACACTCCAAAATATCATGCCAAAAGTAAACTTTTTCAACTTTGTTTTTAATTATATAAATATATTTATTGTGCTCACATACAATTATTATCTAAACTAATGCTTGTGTTTGTTTGTAAGGTAAAGGCATATTAGGACCTAAGAGAATGATTTGAAATCTATACCTAACATTAAGGTTTAATCCTCCCTTTTAAATTACAAGTGTTGTACTTTAAAGGATTGTAATAATAAATTAGGTTTCGACACCATTCAAGTTAATTTTGTATAAAATGAGCTTTAGAGCAAACACTAGCTTTTAATGAGCCTATATGAGATCATGTCACTCAATCTTGTTAAATAACAATATATCAATATCTAAAAATAGGTTCACATAAGTAAAATAAACTTTTTTTTTTGAATTTTTGTTATTTTAGAAAAACAAATATTGAGGAGTTGCATATGAATAACTTCTATTATTTGCTCATACACGTCCTTGAACAACGATCAAATGATTCATTTATCTTGAGTTGACTTTATGAAAATACAAATAATTATTGTGTGATAAAAATGATGGGAAAATAAAAGAAAGAAAAGATATGATATTTTAAAAATAATCTTGAATGCAATAAAACCAAATCATGCATTAATCAATTTTATTGTTAATGCATTAACATTCTTGAACAATGATCATAAACGGTCCATTTATTCTAATTAACTTTACAGACATGGATAGCCATTAATTCATAACTAACATAAATCCATACATTAAGTCATACATTTAGAGAAATAAACCATATGCAAGCACATACATATCCATATAATAAAAAAAATAAACTAATAAATATATTACAAAGTTTCCAAAACAAATGAGCTAACATGTTAGGATTCAAGATTGACCTTTGCGAGTCACCAAAGTCAACTAGAGATAGAATGAAGCTACTAGATTGAAAAGGAACAGTGGTAGTGCGTGGTGATTGATTAATACTTAAAAGTGCATTTTTATCAAGGTTTTATATTATTATTTTGCACTTACAGTATCAATAATTCCTTAATTAACGCATATTTTATAATAAAATATCTAACAAAATAAGATACATTTAATTTATAGTAAATGTTCATTTTAAATGCAGATCTATCAAATAAATAAAAGAATTGATTGATGAGTTTAAGAACTGAAATTGAAAGGATAAAAAGATGGTCAAACTTAGAAAAGAGATGCTGTTGTAGTTTAAACTAGAATACTATTCGATAATTGGGTCATATCTGGAGCTATAAATCTTGGATTTAGGTTTACTTTATATGGATGAAAAAGTAAGACATAGACCTACAACTTTCGTGGAAATCAAATATTTAAAAAGGTCATTTTCAAGTTCAAATTATAACAACAACAAAGAAGTTTAAATCTATCATGTAGCCCGAACACTGTTCAATGTTTGACCTACATCTAGAGTTATAGAAGTCTAAATAATCTCTCTTCTTTTTTTATGGAAAGCTGAGACAATTTTCTAAAACTTTCATATTTTTAAGTGGTTCTAATTCTGATGTTATCAATGACGTTTTAAGCAGACAAAATAAGATAAAAATTGTCACCAAGTCAAGAGTTGACCACCTAACACGACCAAAAAATTAATATCTTCTCCCAAGTGCAAGAGTATCAAAGTAATAAATAATCCGGCAAAATTGGGATTGAACCGAGAGGTTAATTGTATAAATTATAAACAACAATAATATAACAACATCAATAATAATACTAATAATACTACTAATACTATTACTAGTAGTAGTAGTAAAGTAGAAGAAGAAGAAGAAGTTGATGAGAACTTTGAGATGAAAGATTAATGTAATGATTAAATAATAATAAAAAAAATGTTAAGGTTAAAAGATCTATTCATGGTATGTCAAACAAGTATAGCATAAACTCTTATTATTTAATTGAAAACCACACACAAAAAAGATTCCAATCAGATTATAAATTGTTAACATGATTACATTAGTCATCTTATTCAATTAATGCTAATACTTGTAAATTTCATCAAGCATTTATGATTATAACTTATGTTAACAACAAATCAAGTTCCTTACATAGTTCAAGTGTCAATTATACCATACAGTATAGGCTATAAAAGTGTCAAGCATTTGTTGTACCAAATATTATACAACATAAATCTAGATTAGTCATTTAACAAGTAAAATATTAAAAAGTGAACAAGATAACAAATATAAAACATATTAGTATCAAATATTAAAGTCTATGTTAAGTTTACATATACTTATTCTTACACCATTAGTATAATCTTTTCACCTTGATATAATAAACTTAACTAAATATAATGAAAGAAAAAATAAATAAACAAAATAATAACATAAATAAGATAAAAGTTAACTAAGTAAAAGAAAGGAAATGAAAGGCATGAACAAGACATTAATGAAAGCAAAACTTAAGCATTACAAAAATACAAACAGAGAAAGCTAAAGCATGATCTTGATCTAGAAACCAAGATGCCTAAATGAATGACAAATGTGATTAGTACTTAAAAGTGCATTTATATCAAGGTTTTATATCATCATTTTGCCCTTGAAGTTTCAAAAACTCCTTAACTAAAGTATGTTTTATAATAACATATCTAATAATATAAGATACCTTTAATTTATGGTAAATGTTCATTTTAAATGCAGGTCTATCACATAAATGAAAAGATTGATTGATAAGTTTAAGAACTGAAATTGAAAGGATAAAGAGATCACCAAACTTAGAAAAGAGATGTTGGTGCAGTTTAAACTAGAATATTGTTCAGTAATTGGGTCATATCTAGAGTTGTAGATCTCGGATTTAGGTTTACTTTATATGGATGGAAAAATAAGACGTAGTCCTATAATTTTCATATGGAACCTAATGATTGTGAATCAAAAGTATTATTAAATCTCTTATTTTACATATGTATTTATTGTTTTTATTTGGGTTTTTATAATAATTGATGTGCTTTTTAGTAATAAAGTTTGTTTTAATGTTTTGCTAGGTTTTTGGAGCTTAAACGGATTATGTCTAAAAATTTAATGTCGAAATTTGGAACAAAAAATTGAAGAGAAATTTAGTTGAAGTTTGAAGCAAATCTTGGTTTAAACAAATGCTTCAAAGTTTGCCTAAAAAAATCAATTCTATTCTAATTTTAGAAAAGATTATCATATGATCTATTTCAAGCTCAAACTTACCTTATATTGTGTGTAAACTTCAACCATCAAACACTTAAGGTTTCAATGTCAATCTTAGCCCAAATAATAAGTACATTTGTGTCTTATATGATGCATAAATTCAGCCCAAAATCAACCCAAACACAATCCATGATCTTACATATCCACATAACAAATAATAATTGATTTATTTTAGGTAATCCATTGATCCAAGAAGGCAAGCACATGGATTGAAAGTTGGAGGGGACATTATTACATTATTTTAGGTTAAAAAGAAGAAAGAGACAACTTATAAATGAGGAAGAAAAATGTACATCAAAGTCATTGCAAAGCTGACCTAATTTGATTTTTCAAAACACCTTTCTTTGATTACTAGAAGTTGAATAATAAATATCTTGCTTTGTGGAATTTACAAATTATTTTTCTATTTTAACACTTTGATTGTTAGGGAGTAGTAATAAGCTAGTTGAGGGATGTGATTAATATTTAAAAGTACATTTTATCAAGGTTTTATATCATCATTTTTTATTTAAAGTATCAATAACTTCTTAACTAAAGCATGTTTTATAATAGCATATCTAATAATATAAGATGCTTTAATTTATAGTAGATGTTCATTTTAAATATAGACCTATCACATAAATAAAAAAAATTAATTGATGAATTTAAGAACTAAAATTAAAAGGACAAAAAGATGGCCAAACTTAAAAAAGAGATACCGGTGCATTCCAAACTAGAACACTGTTCGGTAATTGGGTCATATCTAGAGTTGTAAATCTTGAATTTAGGTCTACTTTATATGGATGGAAAGGTAATATATAGGCCTACAACTTTCATATGAAGCCCAAGATTTAAAAAAGCCAATTTCAAGTCTAAATTGTAGCAATAACAAAGAAGTCTTAATCTATCCTTGAGCTCAAGTACTATTCAATGTTTAGACCATATCTAGAGTTTTAGAAGTCTAAATGACCTTAATTTTTTCTCTAGAAAGTTGAGTTGATTTCCTATAACTTTCATGTTTTCAAGTGGTTCTAATTTTAACGTTATCAATAACTTTTTGGGCAGACAAAAGAAGATAAGGATTGTCACCAAGTCAAGAGCTGACCACATACTCATCAATTAATCATCAAATCAATAGTTCTCAATTTTGGCTTATAAAATGAGGCATTTACCATGCATTTAGGCATCTTAGTTTCCATATCAAGATCATGCTCTTGCTTTCTTCTTTGTATTTTTTGTAATGTTTATGATTTGCTTTCATTAATATTAAGTTTATGCCTTTCATTTTCCTTTATTTACTTAGTTAACTTTCTATCTTATTTATGTTCTTATTTTATTTACTTATTTATTTATTTCATTATGTTTAGTTAAGTTTATTATGTTAAGGTAAAAAGGTTACACTAATGGTGTAAGAATACGTATAGTGTAAACTTAATATGGACTTTAATGTTTTTAATACTAAAATGTTTTATATTTGTTATCTTATTCACTCTTTAATACTTTGCTTGTTAAATGACTAATCTAGATTTATATTATATAATACTTGGTACAACAAATACTTGGCACTCTTATAACTTATACTATATGGTGTAACCGACACCTGAGCTATGAAAGGAACTTAATTTGTTGTTAACATAAGTCATAATCATGAATGCTTGACGAGATTTACAATATTAGCATTAATCGAATAAGATAACTAATGTGATCATGTTCACAATTTATAATCTGATTGGAACCTCCTTTGTGTGTGGTTTCTAATTAAATAATAAGAGTTTATACTATATTTTTTTAACAAACCATTAGTGAAACCTGTAACCTTGATATTTGTTATTATCATTGTTTAATCCTTACATTAATATTTCATCTCAAAGTTCTCATCATCATCATCTTCTTCTTTTTCTTCATTTTCATTATATCATTTTCTTTATTATTATTATTATTACTACTACTACTAATACTACTATTATTGTTATTGTTGTTGTTGTTGTATTATTGTCATCTATAATTTATATAATTAATCTCCTTGTGGTTCGACCCTAGTCTTGCCGAGTTATTTATTACTTTGACACTCCTACATTTGGGAAAAGATATCAATCTTTTATTTATGTCAATAAACACCATCAGATTAAAACTTTCTTCTTTTTTATTAAAAGATAAAGCTAAAACATAGCTATAAAATTGGAGACCAGGATCCAGTTGTGCTAAGGATGAAATGCAACAATAGTTTTTAAAGAAAATTTTCTCGTCTCATAGAATTAAACTCTTTTAAAAGATAAATCACCACTTTTACTCAAAAACCAAGGGAAACATTTTATTAATGTTAGAATAGGTATCGAGACTTGTTTAATACTTGCCCTCATTATGGTTTTGAAACATGAAGATTGGTTTTATATTTTTATGATAGGTTAACACCTAGAGATAGGCAAATAATTGAATTGATGTGCAATGGAACTTTTAAAGATAAAGACCCTAATAAAGCAATAGAGTACTTAAACTTAGTTGAAAATACTCAAAATTAAGACACCACGGGTACATATAAAGCACCGAATAAAACTCAACCTCAAACATTTAGTAGAGGTATGTATAACTTTAGGAAAGATCATGACTTCCAAGCCAAGTTTGCATCTTTAGCTAGAAAAGTCAAAGCACTAGAATTGAAAAGGAATGGTAAATTAAAATCTGTTCAAAACATTATGTGTCAAATATGTAAAACAAATGAACACTCAACAAATAACTGTCCAACTTTGCCTTCTTTTAAGGAATGTCTCTATGAACAAACTCATACTTTAAATAGTTTCTAAAGGCCCAATTATAACCCATACCTGCAAACATTCAACCCTATTTGGAAAAATCACTCAAATTTCAGTTAGAAGAGTGATGCACAAACTTCACAATCATCATTTCAAGCATATCATAATTTTTAAAATTCTCATGGATATGCACCTCCTTATACTTCTCATCCTAGAAGAAATCTAGAGGAAACATTATGATTAATACTTAAAAATGCATTTTTTATCAAGGTTTTATATCATTATTTTGCACTCGAAGTATCAGTAACTCCTTACTAAAGCATTTTTTATAATAACATATTTAATAATATAATATACCTTTAATTTATGATAAATATTCATTTTAAATATATGTCTATCATATAAATAAAAGGATTAATTGATGAGTTTAAAAACTGAAATTGACAGGACAAAGAGATGATTGATGAGTTTAAGAACTGAAATTGAAAAGACAAAGGGATGACCAAACTTAGAAAAGATATGTTGATGGAGTTCAAACAAGAACATTGTTCGGTAATTAGGTTATATCCGAAGCTATCGATCTTGGATTTAGGTTTACTTTATATAGATGGAAAGGTAAGATATAGGCCTATAACTTTCATATGGAGTCCAAGATTTAAAAAGATCATTTTCAAGTCTAAATTGTAGCAACAACAAAGAAGTCTGTATTTGTTCTCTAGCTCGCGCATTGTTAAGTGTTTGACCCATATCTAGAGTTTTAAAAGTCGAAATGACCTTTATTTTTCATCTTTTTAAATGGTTCCATGATTAATATTTAAAAGTGTATTTTTATCAAAGTTTTATATCATCATTTTGCACTTGAAGTATCAATAACTCCTTAACTAAAACATGTTTTATAATAATATATCTAATAATATAAGATACCTTTAATTTGTGGTAAATGTTTATTTTAACTGCAGGCTTATCACATAAATGAAAGGATTGATTGATGAATTTAAGAACTGAAATTCAAAGGACAAAGAAATGCCCAAACTTAGAAAAGATATATTGATGAAGTCCAACCAAGAACACTGTTCGATAATTAGGTCATATTTGGAGCTGTAGATCTCATATTTAGGTCTACTTTATATGGATGGAAATGTAAGATATAGGCATATAACTTTCATATGAACCCAAGATCTCAAAAGGCTATTTTCAAGTCCAAATTGTAGCCACAATAAAGAAGTCCAAATCTATCCTCTAGCCCAAGCACTGTTTAGTATTTTGGCCATATCTAGAGTTCTAAAAGTCGAAATGAGTTGAATCTTTTATATAAAAAAGCTGAGATAATTTTCTACAACTTTCATGTTTTCAAGTGGCTCTAATTTTGACATTATCAATAATGTTTTGGGTAGAAACAAGAAGATAAGTATTGTCACCAAGTCAAGAGTTGGTCACCTACTCATTAATTAGTCATCAAATCAATAGTTTCCAATTTTGGCCTATAAAAGGAGGCATTTGCTATGCATTTAGGCATTTTGGTTTCCAGATCAAGATCATGCTCTTTCTTTCTCTCTTCGTATTTTTTGTAATGTTTATGCTTTGTTTTTATTAATATCAAGTTTATGCCTTTCATTTCCTTTCCTTTACTTAGTTAACTTTTATCTTATTTATGTTCTTATTTTGTTTATCTATTTTTTTTTCATTATGTCTAGCTAAGTTTATTATGTCAAGATGAAAAGGTTACACTAATGGTGTAAAAATAAATATTGTATAAAGTTAATATGGACTTTAATATTTGATACTAACATGTTTTATATTTGTTACCTTGTTCACTCTTTAATATTTTACTTGTTAAATGACTAATCTTCATTTATATTGTATAACACTTGGTACAATAAATACTTGACACTTTCATAACCTATAATGTATGGTATAACCGGCACCTGAGCTATGAAAGGAACTTGATTTGTTGTTAACATAAGTTATAATTATGAATGCTTGATAAAATTTGCAAATATTAACATTAATTGAATAAGATGACTAATGTAATCATGTTAACAATCTATAATCTGATTAGAATTTTCTTTGTGTGTGGTTTCCAATTGAATAATAAGAGTTTATACTATACTTGTTTGACATACCATTAGTGGATCCTCTAACCTTGGCATTGTTTGTTATTATTATTTAATCCTTACGTTAATTTTTCATCTAAAAGTTCTCATCAACTTTTCTTCTTCTTTTTTCTTTTTCTTTATTATTGTTGTTGTTATTATTATTATTATTACTATTACTACCACTACCACTACTAGTATTATTAATATTATTATTGCTAACCATCTAGGTGGTGGGCAAGTGATAAGGACTTGGAATCAAGGGGTTTGCTCCCTCTGTGATCTCAGGTTCGAGTCCTTGGTTGCTCATATGATGCCACTGGAGGCTTACATGGTCGTTAACTTCAGGGCCCGTGGGATTAGTCGTGGTGCGCGAAAGTTGGCCTGGACACTCACGTTAATCTAATATATATATATATATATTATTGCTACTATTATTATTGTTGTTATTATTGTTATTATTTATAATTTGTACAATTAACCTCTTTGTGGTTTGACCCCAGTCTTGCCGAGTTATTTATTACTTCAACACTCTTGCACTTAGGAGAAGACATCAATCTTTTAGTTGTGTCATTCCACTTCTAATGTTATTAATGATGTTTTGGACAAATAAGAGAAGATAAAGATTGTCACTAAATCAAGAGTTGACCACTTACTCATCAAATTAATAATTTTCAATTTTGGCCTATAAAAAGAGGCGTTTGCCATGCATTTAGGCATCTTGATCTCCAAATTAAGATCATGCTTTTGCTTTCTCTCTTTATATTTTTGTAATGCTTAAGTTTTATTTTCATCAATATCTTGTTTGTGCCTTTTATTTCCTTTCCTTTACTTAGTTAACTTTTATCTTATTTATTTTCTTATCTTGTTTATTTATTTTTCTTTCTTTCATTATGTTTAGTTAAGTTTATTATGTCAAGGTGAAAAGGTTAGACTAATGGTGTAAGAATAAGTATAATATAAACTTAATATGGATTTTAATGTTTGATACTAACATGTTTTGTATTTGTTATCTTATTTACTCCTTAATACTTTGCTTGTTAGATGACTAATCTATATTTATGTTGTATAACACTTGGTACAACAAATACTTGGCACTCTCATAGCTCATACTATATGGTATAATCGATACCGGAGCTATGAAAGAAACTTGATTTGTTAGTAACATAAGTTATAAGCATGGATGCTTGACAATATTTACAAGTATTAGCATTATTCGAATAAGATAACTAATGTAATCATATTAAAAATTTATAATCTGATTGTAACCTTCTTTGTGTGTGGTTTTCAATTAAGTAATAAGAGTTTATACTATACTTATTTGACATACCATTAGTGCATCTTCTAACATTGACATTTGTTGTTATTATTCTTTAATCATTATGTTAATCTTCCACCTTAAAGTTCTCATTAACTTCTTTATTATTATTATTATTAGTACTACTATTACTACTACTATTGTTGTTATTGTATTATTGTTATCTATAATTTATACAATTAACTTCCCTGTGATTTGACTTCGGTCTTGCTGGGTTATTTATTACTTCAACACTCTTGCACTTGAGAGAAAACATCAATCTTTTAGTTGTGTCACATTGCATGCATTCATTAAAAAGTAAGAGACAATCAATACTCAACTTACTCAAAGCATGACAGATTTTAAAGATACTATTACAAAATTGACAATTGCGCTTAGTTTATAAAAGAAAGTTAAGTTTCCATCTCAACTACAACAAAATCCCAAATGACAATAAAATGTAAATGCAAGTAGTTCTGGAAGCCAACACATGGATCAAGTCAAATTAGTCACTACTCTTCCAGTGGTAAGGTTATTAAAAAACCCACTCTTGAACCTTGTAAGAAAGATGATGAGTCAATCTTTAAGAGTAAGGAAGAGGTTAAATTTGAAAATTACAAAGAAAAGACCGATTCCCCACCAACACTTTCATTTTCTCATGTCATGACCAAGCAAAGAAAAGTCAATCACGACTTTAAAATCTTTAAAACTTTTAAACAGGTAAGGATCAATATACCTTTGCTGGATGCTATTAAATAGGTTCATTTCTATGTTAAATTTTTGAAAGATATTTGTACTATGAAAAGAAAACTGAATGTGAAAAAAAAAGTCTTTTTAGCCGAATGTAAGTGTCATTCTTGAGAATAATAATGCTTTGAAATATAAAGACCCTGGTTGTCCTACGATTCCTTGCTTTATTGGAGAAAATAAAATTGAAAGAGCTTTATTTGATCATGGAGCTAGTGTGAATTTACTTCCATATTCAGTTTTTCAAAGTTTCAATTTAGGTGAGTTAAAAACAAGTTCTGTAACTCTCTTACTTGCTGATAGATCTATAAAAGTATCTAGAGGAATAGTTGAAAATGTGTTAGTATAAGTTGATAAATTCATTTATCTTGTTGATTTTATTATCTTGGACATACAACCTATTGAAGCATATAATTCATTTTCTGTTATTTTAGAACATCCATTTCTTACAACTTTTAATGCATTGATTAATTATAAGAATGGACTGATAAAGTTATCATTTGAAAACATGATATTAGAAATGAATATTTTTAACATTTGCAAACAACCTGAAGATAATAATGAATTATAAGAAGTAGATTATATTGAGAAATTAGTTTATAATCAACTTGAATCTACTTTATGTAAAAATGAGTTGGATGAATTTAAAGAATTGTAAATGATTTATTCTTAAGATGAAAAAGGTACCAAAAATGTTGATGCAGATTTTTTATTAAGAGTGACAACAAATTCAATATCTGACATCACATCAATCAATGAATACTTTCTTGACAAATCCTTACTTTCTCTTAGTCAAATGCCTTGGTATGATAAAAATATTAATTTTCTTGCTTTAGAAGATTTGCTAGCTTATTGGAGTACCCAAGACAAAGAAAAGTTTTTGAACAAAGTGAAGACCTTTTATTGAGATGACCCTAACTTATTCAAATATTGTCCTGATCAAATATTTTAAAGATTCATTCCCGACAATGAGGTAAGTAGTGTAATTAAATTTTGTCATTCTAAAGCATGTGTGAGTTATTTCTCGTAAAAAAAGACATTTGTAAAAATATTTTAAAATGAATTTTATTGGCCCACCATGTTTAAGGACATGCATGTATTCTGCAAAACTTGTGAAAATCATCAAAAAGTTGATACTGGTAAAAAAATTTTGCTTTATAATTCTCGAGTCTATTTATTTACTAGGAAGTTAAGATCAAGATGAAGCAGTCCCTTTATTAAGAAACATGTATATCCTTATAGGGCCTTTGATATTGAGAATTCAAAGAGTGATAATGTTTTTAAGGTAAATAAACATCATTTGAAAGTTTACTTTGATAATTTTCCTAGTGAAAATGAATCTATTAGTTTGAATGATTATATAGATAAAGGTTGATTATTTTTGTTTTTCTCGAATTGTTTTTATATTTTTTTATTTGTGACTATTGGTTTGCTAATCTACCTCACCCCAGTTAAATGACGGATAATGGTAATCTATGGCTCTTAAGTCTCCATAACTTTTAAGTCGATTTTTTCAGTTTCTTATAATAACTGATATTTGTATATATATTTATTCAGTTCCTTGTTCCATTTCTTCTCTTTGTATCTATTTTCACTTCCCATCTTAAAAAATGGACATTAACCTTGAAAAATTAAAAAAGTATTTTCTTGCTTTACCTCAAAATGCGATTACAAAAATTTATCAAGCTAAGTGTGTAAGATTGAGGTTGTTAATGAACCATACAATTCCTGAAGAGATTTGTTGGCTAATTAAAGCAAAGGTCCGATTATTAGATGAGTTTTCCAATTCTTTCATTTCACACATGCTTGAAAATAGGTAAAAACACTTTTACAAAGAAACGTCGTGCAAAATGACTAAAAGTCTGCCATTGATGTGCCAAATAGACTTGCAATGCATAATGTCATTCTTTAGAAATGGTATCTGTAAACCATAAAGATAAGATACTATTCATTAATGATGGTCTGAGTAAGGGGTCTTTAGATAATTTTTTATTGACTCTTGAGACGCATCCTAATGGTGATGTGTATCGTGTAATTCATGATTTATGGCCACTATTCCATAAATAACAAGTTTGATATAGTCTTGGAAATCTGACTACAAAAGACCTTGTTTGCTGATTTTCAAGAAAACTAGATATGAAGGTTATCCTCAACCTATAGAAGGCATTTAAGCTATTTTTGAATGTAAAACCAAGGAAAGATGTAAGCCACAATCACAACTACTTGTATATACACATGCTTTTTAAAAAATAAATAAATGAATGAATACAAAGATGTTGGTGGGAAGATATGAGCCATAATCACAACTACCTATACATACACATGTTTTTTTAAAAATAAATAAAAATCGATGTTGGTGGAATACAAAGATGTTGGTGGGAAGATATGAGCCATAATCACAACTACCTATACATACACATGTTTTTTTTAAAATAAATAAAAATCGATGTTGGTGGTACCACCAACATTCCTCGTCACCACCACAACAACCATCTGCCCTCATCCATGCCAATAGTAGCAAGGAAAAAACACAACAAAAGCTGTGAGAAGGAAGTAGAGCAACTTCAGCTGAAAAAAAAAAACAGGACCACCATAACCAACCTGCCTCGCTGCTGCCACAACAATCATCTACCCTCATCGTCGTCAACAACACAGCCACCAACAGTAGGGATAAAAGTGACTGCTATAAGAAAAAAAAAACATTACAGAGGGAGTGAGAAGGAAGCATAGTAGCTTCAGGCGAAAAACATAAGGCCACTACAGGAAAAAAAACTAGGCCACCACTGCAAACCTTCATTATATCCACCATAGCAACTATCTAGTATCATTGGTGTCAACTGCAGCAGCACCATCAATGGGGAGAGAAGCAAGCAAATTATATTAGAGAGTGAAAAGAGCAGGAACAGAGGAATACCATCACTAAAGTTCACCACCGTTCCCATCGCCCAACCATACCTCGTGCTACCAAGGGTAGCCTCCTTTGTCCTTTGCCTTTTCTTTCATTTATTGTCAGTCTCCACTGTTCACATAAACAGTGGAGAGTGTATAGTATATTGTTCTTGGCCTAAGGAAAATTTTTATCCAGATCTAACCTAGTTTAATAAAAAAAAGCCAAAATAATTGCGTAACATATACTTTCATGCAACAATTTGTTTCAATATTTTTATTAGTATGAAGTCATACAATATAATAGTTATATGGTGTAAAATTAAATGAAAAGGTATTACATCAGACATTGTGTTTTATTTGATAAAAAAATTGTTTAACATGATACAAGTGTTTATTTATATAGGATTATATAGATGGAAGAATCACGTTTAAATGCAATATTCAATAAAGCTCTTAATGATAATTATGATAACATAATGGACATGTTGTTGATCATATTAATTATTATGGTGATGATGAAAACAGTGGCTCGGAAGGCGATGGTGATGATGGCACAAATGATGATGATGACATTGACAACAACTATAACGATAATGATGATCATGATGATGATGAAGAATTATTTTGGAAGCGAGAATTTAATATGAAAAAGTTAGTTGTGTGCACAGTTGGGGCACTAAACATGTATTATGTTAATCATATACATAAAGAACCATGCATGGTTTCATGTAATACAGACATGCATTGGTTAACTAAAGTTTTATGAGAACATTGGCAATGAAGTGTTAATATGTTTAAAATAGACACATCAACTTTGTTGAGCCTATGCAGTGATTTAAAACAAGTTAAAGCTTTTGATAATGATGAGTGTGATTGAAAAAGTTGCTACATTTCTATATACAATAACACTATGAGCATCAAATAGGGAGGTGCAAGAGCGATTTCAACATTCAAAGGAAACTACTAATAGTGCATTAAAGAAATTTTCGCAGCCATATGTTTGTTTGGAGTTAATGTTATAAAACCAGATGACCTGAGTTTTACAAGCACTCCATGATAAAATTGCAATGAATCCAAAATATATGCTGCATTTCAAGATAAGAAAAATATTTATGCTATTATTATCAGTATTCAATTCAAAAATTGATTTATGCATGTTAATAAGTAACAGCATCATATTGTTAATGGTTTTTTTTTTGTCAAAATTATTGGTATAATTGATGGAACACATGTGCGAGCTTGTATATCAACCGAAAATCAAATTTCATTTATTGGAAAAAAAGGTGTTTTAACTCAAAATATAATGGCGACTTGTAGTTTCGACATGTGATTCACATTTATGTGGGCAGGATGGAAAAGCAATGCCCACCGCACACGTATTTTTTATGAGGCTATTGAGAATATAAATATAAAATTCCCTAAACCACCAAAAGGTAGGTATACAACATAACTTGTTATGTATTTAGGTATAAAATTTGTTTTCTATTTACTAATTACATGAAAAATTTTGATGTTATTTTTAATTCTAGGTAAATACTATTTGATTGATGTTGGATATCCAAATGAGTATGGTTATTTAGGTCCGTATAAAGGTGAGAGATATCACTTACAAGATTTTAAGTGTCGTGGACAACCTAGAAATTGCTAAGAAGTTTTTAATTGTGCACATTCATTACCATGCAATGTCATAGAACGATCTTTTAGAGTATGGAAACAAAGGTAGAGCATTTTACAAAATATGTCTGCTGATTAGTATTTAAAAGTGTATTTTTATCAAAGTTTTATATCATCATTTTGCACTTGAAGTATAAATAACTCCTTAACTAAAGTATGTTTTATAATAACATATCTAATAATACAAGATACCTTTAATTTATGGTAAATATTTATTTTAAATACATGTTTATCATATAAATAAAAGGATTGAT
Organism: Populus ilicifolia; assembly: GCA_015708895.1. NCBI lineage: Eukaryota > Viridiplantae > Streptophyta > Magnoliopsida > Malpighiales > Salicaceae > Populus > Populus ilicifolia. The sequence continues at coordinate 217,162 of SRLM01000120.1, read as the reverse complement.
TAACGAGTATTAGAACTGAACTTGAAAGGACAAAAAGATGGCTAAATTTAGAAAAGAGATGTTGGTGCAATCCAAATTGGAATACTGTTCGGTAATTAGGTCATATCTGGAGCTGTGAATCTTGAATTTAAGTCTACTTTATATGGATGAAAAGGTAAAATATAGACTTATAGTTTTCATGGGAGTCTAAGATTTAAAAAGACCATTTTCAAGTCCAAATTATAACAATAACAAAAAAGTCTGAATCTATCTTACAACCATATCTATTCAGTGTTTGGCTTATATCTGGAGTTCCAGAAGTCCAAATGACCTTAATTATTTTTCGTGGAAAGTTGAGATAATTTTCTAGAACTTTTATGTTTTCAAATGGTTCCAATTCTGACATTATCAATGACGTTTTGGGCAAATAAAAGAAAATAAGGATTGTCACCAAGTCAAAAGCTGGTCACTCACTCATCAATTAGTCATCAAATCAATAGTTTCTGATTTTGGCCTACAAGAGGAGGCATTTGCCATGTATTTAGGCATCTTAGTTTCTAGATCAAAATCATTCTCTTGCTTTCTCTCTTTGTATTTTTTGTATTGCTTATGGTTTGTTTTCATTAATATCAAGTTTATGCCTTTCATTTTTTTTACTTTACTTAGCTAACTTTTATCTTATTTATGTTCTTATTTTGTTTATTTATGTTTCTTTCTTTTATTATATTTAGCTAATTTTATTATGTTAAGGTGAAAATGTTACATTAATGGTAAATATAATATAAACTTTACATGAACTTAGATGTTTGATACTAACATATTTTGTATTTATTATCTTATTTACTCCTTAATACTTTACTTGTTAGATGACTAATCTATATTTATGTTGTATAACACTTGGTACAACAAATACTTGGTACTCTCATAGCTTATATTATATGGTATAATCGATACCAGAGTTATGAAAGAAACTTGATTTGTTGGTAACATAAGTTATAAGCATGAATACTTGACAATATTTACAAGTATTAGCATTATTCGAATAAGATAACTAATGTAATCATGTTAATACTCTATAATTTGATTGGAACTTTTTTTTTGTGTGGTTTCCAATTAAATAATAAGTGTTTATACTATACTTATTTGACATACCATTAGTGGATCTTCTAACATTGACATTTGTTATTATCATTATTTAATCCTTATATTAATCTTTCATCTCAAAGCTCTCATCATCATGATCATCTTTATTATTATTATTATTATTATTATTATTATGGATTTGTTGTTATTGTATTATTATTCTTTATAATTTATACAATTAACTTGCTTGTGATTCGATCCCGATCTTGCCAAGTTATTTATTATTTCGACACTCCTGTACTTGGAAGAAGATATCAATCTTTTAGTTATGTCAATATCAAAAATGAAGTTATGGTATATAAACTTATGAAGCAACTGAGTTTAATAATTATGACGGATTTACATTATTAATCTTAGGAAGAACATGGAATCAAATTAAACATAGACTGCAGCCAGTTATGTTTTCTTGATTAGTCAACTTATCTAGTTATTAAGGCTTCCATTAAATTAAATTACTAGTACGAACACTTTGGTTGTTTGATGGTTAGGGATAATTATACAATGGATTCATTAACTAACCAATGTTAAGAAAAGATGAATATTCAGAATATAAATTGATGTTTCGTTTCCATCATCAATTCTGATTTCTGTAGGTAGATGTGTACTTATGATCAAGGTTTATTTTATTGATAATTTTTTAATTTTATTTAATTTTGCTTGATAGTTTTTAGTTTTTTTTTGTTTTAGCCTAGAAAACTTCACAACCCCCCATTTGCATATTATACAACATAAAAATCTGACTTAAACCTTCCTTATAGGATCGACCCCTTGCTTACTTTATATTATCTTGTGTGTTGTGTTTTAAACTAGGATAATTAATTTGAGCAACCGCAACATCGCAACAATTATATTTAGCTAAGTTTATTATCAAGGTGAAAAAGTTTCACTAATGGTGTTAGAATAAGTATAATATAAACTTAATATGAACTTCAATGTTTATATCTAAGAAAGTTTGTTGTTAACATATCTTATTATTTTTATCTTGTTAATTCTTAATACATTCTTATTAAATGGTTAACCTAGATTTGTGTTATATAACACTTGGTGCAATAAATTCTTGATCCTTCATAGCTAACTGTATGGTATAACCGATACTTGTGCTATAAAAGAAACTTGATTTGTTGTTAACATAAATTAACATTATGAATTTCTAATAATATTTAGAAGTATTAGTGTTACTTAAATAAGATAACTAACATTATCATGTTAATAATTTATAATGAGCTATTAATAACATATCATCCGATTGGAACCTCCTTTATGTATGGTTTCTAGTTAAGTAATAAAAAAAGTTTATATTATATTTATTTAAAATACCATTAGTGGATCCTCTAACCTTGATATTTATTTTTTTTATCATTGTTTAATCCTCACATTAATCTCATATCTTAAAATTCTCTTTAACTCATTATTACTATTATAGTTAATCTCCATGTAGTTCGACTTTAGTCTTGTCAAATTATTTATTACTTTGACACTTTTGAACTTAGAAAAATGCATCAATCTTTTGGTTGTGTTACAACACATAATTTATTAATTTCATAAAAGCATTAGGTGCATTACTAAGTCCAAAAAGTATAACTAACCATTCATCCTTGTCACCCTCTTTCATTTTACTACGATGATACCTTTGTTTTTTTAAATCAATTTTCATAAATACAAAAGCATTATACAATTCATATAACACATCGTCAAGCTTAAGAATATAATGTCTATATTGTACCATAATATTATTAATAGTGCAACAATCAATACACATCCTCTAAATTTCATTCTTTTTAGGCAAAAATAACACCAGAACAACACATTGACTTATGCTTTATCTTAAATATCCCTTTCACATCAACTCTTTAACTTGCCTTTGTCTTTTTATAATTACTTTGATAAGTTGGTCAATTAGGAATTGTAGTGTTGGGTACAAGATCAATTGATCTTTGATTTTTTTTTTATTGGTGGTAAGCCAGTAGAAATCTCATTAGGTAACATATCTCTAAACTTATACAATAAAGACACAACCACATTAGAAAGACTAGGATCAAGTTTGTTAGTGTTAAAATAAGCTTTTTTTATATAAAAGTGCAATCATCAACTTAAATAAGCTTTTTTATATATATAAAAGCACAATCATCAACTTGTTAGAATAAAAAAATATTTTTGATCTCATTGTTCTCTACATAAAAACTTAAATGTTTGTTTATTTTTTCACACTTTTTTTTCATCTTTTTCTCTCTCTCTCCTTATGTTTTACCTCTACTTTAAGCTAAAACTATTTCTTTTCCTCTTTTGGCTGAATCTATCATTTTTTTTCCTTTTTATAACTCCATTTTTTTCCTTCAAACTCATAATCTGACTTGTATGTTCACTCCTATCATTGTTGTTTTTTTTCTTTTAACTTTAATTGGTTTTTGTAGTCCTGTTTTGATAATAATGATACAAGTGTGATGAATTTTTTTTAATCTTTTATAAAAATATACCTATTCTTAAACCCATCATGTATTGTTTTCCTATCAAACTACCATAAAACTCCTAATAACAAGTGACTCATATGTTTAGAAAGTATATCATACAAAACCTCATCAGAATACTTTCTTATAAAAAATGACACCAAGACCACTTTTGTAACCTTTATTTCACCATATTTTTCTAACCATTGAAGCTTATAAGTTTTATGATGTTTAATAGTGTTCACATTTAATTCAATAATACATATAGTACTAGCAACATTAGCATAACTCATGCTATCTATAATCATACGACATACCTTGTTGCTGATATGACATCTTATATGAAGTATGTTATGTTTTTGCTGCTCCACATCATATTGCTTGATCTGAATATTAAGTGTATACTAAATTTATTACTATTCACTCTCAACAAGATATTCTACATCATTATCACTATAATTATCAAGTGGGGGCATCTCATCATCTTTGGATTTATCACTTTCTAATTCAATCTCACTATAATGCTTTAAAATCATAACTTTTTTATTTAGATATTAAGAAGTTATTTTCTTAGCCTCTTGACACGATCAAAGAGTTGATGTCGTATTCTAAGTGCAGGAGTGTCAAAATAATAAATAATCCGGCAAGATTGGGGTCGAACCACAGGAAAGTTAACTATATAAATTATAAATAACAACAACAACAACAACAACAACAATGATGATGATGATGGTGGTGAAGATGAGTTAAAGAGGACTTTGAGATGTAAAATTAATGTGAAGATTATATAATGATAAAAACAAATATCAAGGTTAGAAAATATACTAATAGTATTAGAGATAAGTAAATTATAAACTCTTTATAAATTATCAACATGATCATATTAATCATCTTATTTACGTAACATCATATTTATAAATTTTATCTAGTATTCACGATGCTAACTTATGTTGATAATAAATCAAGTTCCTCTTATAATAATGATACCGGTTGATAACTATAAAGGATTAAGTATTTGATGTACCAAGTGTTGTACAACACAAATCTAGATTAACCATTTAACAAGCAAGGTATTAAGAATTAATAAGATAAAAATGATAAGACATGTTAATAGCAAGTTGTTTATGATATAAGCATTGAAGTCCATATTGAGTTTATATTAAATCCTAACACCATTAGTGAAACATTTTCACCTTGATATAATTAACTTAGCTAGATATTATGAAGAAAAAAAACTTAAATAAACAATATAAGAACATAAACATGATATAAGTTAACTAAGTAAAGTAAAGGAAATGAAAAGCATGAACAAGAGATTAATGAAAGCAAAACTTAAACATTATAAAAATATAAAGAGAGAGAGCAAGAATATGATCTTGATATGAAAAACACGACGCCTTAATGAATGACAAATATCTTTTTTTATAGGCTAAAATTCAGAACTATTCATTTGGTAATTGATAATTGATGTAGTGGCCAACTATTGATTTAATGGACTTGGTGGACAATAACACTCAAGCATTTTAGCTAGATAAATTGATTTGATGCGATCAAAATTTGATAATGTGTTCTTAATGGAAGTTGTTGAAAATTATCTTTTCTTTCCACCCACTAAATTTCAGAGCATTTAAAGTACTACAGCTCTAGATATGTCTAAAATACTGAGCAGTGCTGTTGGTGGACATGGTGGATAGCCCTTATGTTCTTGTCTGGATAAAATGTCATTTCTACCATCAGAATTTGAGCTGGTCTTCTTCATGAAAGTTGAAAATTATCTTTTTCTTTCACCGATTAAATTTCATATCATTTGGCCTTTTAGAATTCCAGGTATGGGTAAAACATTGAACAGTGTTTGGGCTGGATTTCAGGACAGATTCTGACTTTTCTTTTATGGCTAAATTTTGAATTTGAAAACGGTAAATTTGGGTCTTTCCATACACATGAAAATTATAGGCCTATTTTTTTTTATCATTCTAGCCATATAAATTAATATGAAATCCAAGATCTATAGTTCTAGATATGATCCAATAACTGAACAATGTTCACATTTAAATTAAATCGACATCTCTTTTTTAAATTTAGCATTTTTCTTTATCTTTTCACTTGTAATAGTTAATCACAACAATCAATTCTTTAAAATGTGAGAATACCTGCATTTAAAATGAGCATTTACCTTAAATTAAAGGTATATTATATTATCAGACTTGTTATTATAAAACATGCTATAGTTAAGGAGTTATTAATATTTCAAATGTAAAATGATAATATAAAACCTTAATAAAAATATACTTTTAAGTATTAATCACCTCTAAACACTTAAGACATTTAATATCATAGTTATGAGTAGGTTAAATATCAAATTTACCTTTAGAATTAGCAATAATCTTTTTTTTTTACCTTAAAATATTTAACCTTATAATTGGCTTGGTTTGTGTAGCTTTATCTCTCTCTAATAATTTATAATAAGAAAAAAATTCAAGTTACTTATTTGTCATTTATTATTTTTAGATTTTTGTTACCTTTTAACTTTTATAACTATAACTATAACTATATGTATAATATCTTTTAACTTAATATAATATTTTAATTTTACTTTATTTATAAAATCGTGATTTAATCTATTTAGAAATCTTCTTGCAATAATAATCTTAAGACTGCCGTCATATTTTAGTTTAATAAAAGATGCGCGTGGAATTAAGAGAAACCTGTTCAAATAAAGTAGAATTATTAGCCTGTTACTGTCATTCCAACATAAAGAACTATGCTATAATTTTATTCAAAACACAGGGAATAAAGCTTGACCATGGGCTATGGTACAGAATTGTGGGCTTTTGGGTAATGGCATTTTAGCTTAGGTATTGGAGAATTAAAGGTTGATATTACCGGCCAGCCTGATAGCTGCGAGAAATTGTATATATCTCTATGTGCAAACCACTGATAAAACCCTAAATGAGAAAGCGAAGCCATCTGCAATGGCAGACCTTCTTGTAGAACAACCCCGAGAAATCACCATCTCTAAAACCTTCCCTGCAAAACCAAAGCTAAAACCCAAAGCTAAAACCCCATCGAAAAGCCCTGAATCCAAATACTGGTCCTCCTTCAAATCCCACCAAATTTCAAACCTCATCTCCTCCATACCTTCCATTGATTTCTCACCCATATCCCCACATCAATTTGCCGCGTCCAATTCCGCCTCCCTCACTCTCTTCTCCTCCCAAACGCTCTCTCCCACATCCACCATTTCCTTCTCCGATGTTGTCACCTCCTGCTCCTTCCGCTGCGACGGCTCCCTGATCGCTGCCTCCGATCTCTCCGGCCTTATTCGGGTATTCGATGTGAAGACACGAACCCCTCTTCGTCGCCTGAAGTCCCACGCGCGCCCTGTTCGTTTTGTTAAGTACCCGTTACTCGATAAACTACATTTGGTGTCTGGTGGTGATGATTCTGTTGTTAAATACTGGGATGTTGCTGGAGAGAGTGTGGTTTCGGACTTGTATGGTCACAGGGACTATGCGAGGTGTGGTGATTGCTCTCCGATTAATGGAGAGATATTTGTTACTGGGTCTTATGATCACACGGTAAAGCTGTGGGATGTGAGGGTTGATAGCAAGGAATCAGTTATCGAAGTGAATCATGGAAAGCCAGTTGAGGATGTGATTTTTTTGCCCTCAGGCGGAATGGTTGCGACTGCAGGAGGCAATAGTTTGAAGATATGGGATTTGATTGGAGGAGGGAAGATGCTTTATTCGATGGAGAGTCATAACAAGACTGTTACTTCTATTTGTGTAGGGAAAGTAGGGAAAGAGAGTGGAGAGGAGGCTTTGCAGTATAGAATTTTGAGTGTGGCTTTAGATGGGTATATGAAGGTTTTTGATTATGCAAAAATGAAGGTTACTCATTCCATGAGGTTTCCTGCCCCGCTTATGTCCATTGGGTTTTCTCCGGATTGTATGACTAGAGTCATTGGGTCTTCCAATGGGATTATGTTTGCTGGGAGGAGAAAAGGAAAGGAGGATGTGGGAGAGAGTAAATCAGGGAATTTTTGGGCTCTAGGCAGTGTAGAGGAACCACAGAGGCGGGCTTTGAGGCCAACATATTTTAGGTATTTTCATAGGAGTCAAGGTGAGAAGCCAAATGAGGGGGATCATTTGATAATGAGGCCAAAGAAAGTGAAATTGTCGGAGCATGATAAGTTGTTGAAGAAGTTTAGGCATAAAGAAGCGCTGGTCTCAGTTTTGAGTGGGAAGAATCCAGAGAATGTGGTGGCTGTGATGGAGGAAATGGTGGCAAGGAGGAAGTTATTGAAATGTGTTGTGAATTTGGATGAGGAGGAGCTTGGGTTGTTGTTGGGATTCTTGCATAAGCACTCAACTATGCCAAGACATTCAGGTTTGTTGATGGGGTTGACTAAAAAGGTACTTGAAATGCGGGCTGATGATATTAGAGCTTCTGATGCTTTGAAAAGTCATATTAGAAACCTTAAAAGGTCAGTTGAAGAGGAGATCAGAATTCAACATTCACTACAAGAGATACAGGGTATAATTTCTCCTTTATTGAGAATTGCCGGGAGAAGATAGAACTTAAATTGGGTTATCTTTAGTGTTGTGATATTGCTGACACCTTGGCTTGGGTTGTCATTAGAGAAGTTTTGCAATTTTGCGCCATTTATGTTCTTATTCAAAAAATTCTTCTCAAATTTTCAGATTAGCACCCTTGTTTTAATGGAGATGGTGTTCTTGCTCTGATTGTAACTGTAACACGAGATGGTGTTTATCCATTTTGTAATGAATGTCTTTCCCGCTACATATCTGCAGGAGAGGTGACGAAAAAACTGTGTTTCATTCTAAATTTAATATTGAAGGTTCTTTCAGTCATGGAACTACCTCAATCTGTATCATGGTGCTCGCAACGTTTTTGTTTGGTTGTGAACCTCTGTTGTTTTGCATGGCTTGGTTTGCAGTTTATGACTGCAATAATTTTTCAGTGTGCTTTTCTAATATATATATATATAAATTTGTTTTTGGCAATAACGTGATTTCATGGCATCCCTCGCAACCCTAATGAATTTGGCAGAGAAGAAATGCCTCACATTCTGATGTTCGTGTTTGTTGTGGTGCCTGCATAAGAACCAACAGGTGTATGCTCCTCAACGTGGGTGCTATTTTGCTTCTGTACAGGTTGCGTCGTTGCTTGTCCTCGGCTTTAGTTTGGTAACTGCTTTGCTTAGTCTTGGCACCTGATGACCGATTCTGTCTGATACTAAAGTTGCTGGTCTTTTGCTGGCCCATGTTTCGGTTTAATGGTTTATGCTTTGGTCTTCTCAGCCTCGCTGTCAAGAAATGCATCGCATTGCAGGTTCATGATCTTTTCAGCTTTGTTTCTCAAGTTTTAGGGATGCTAATGGTTAAGAGGGGAATAGAATGAAATTGACTATCTTTGATAACCATGAACCACAAGAATGTTACTGGAGTTTTTGCTGTTACCGATACTGCCGCTGGCCTTCCTGTTGGATGCGTGAAGAAGAATAAACAGAGTACAAGTTGTGTTTTTCCTGCTTGGAGCTTGAAAAAGTAAGAATTAAGCTGCACCTAGCCGAGCATAATGCATTTCGCACCTGATATTCTAGAAAGCAGAAACTCCTCTTCCTCCTCATCTCGCTTCTCTTCATCTTGAGCATCCTATACATCTGATCCACTAATCGAATCCTCTTCTTCACTTAAACCGTTCTCATCGTACAATCTCTTTCCCTCTATATTATGGCACTTCCTTGGACTACCCAGAGTCTCGAGGCAGTCCTCTCTTTCTCGTATGCAGACCTAAGCAAATGTTCTATTGTTCTCAGACATTCTCAACATGGGGGCAAAAAAACAAAATCAAACTCAACGCAGACCCAAGAGGTTAAAAAACCACCGAGCATTGAAAACCAGCTCTGGTAATTTTCACTCTCGGGACATTCAATCAATCAAAATGGACTGCTTTAATGAACGACGCTTACTCCAACGCTAATGCAATCGATTTCAACCATCAGCGAATGAAAGAAGAACGGATATCAAGCTATTGTAGCAAGAACAAAGAAAAACGCACGAGGAAAGTTGGATTTATCAAACTAGGAAAAATTTTAAGCCAAGAAATCAATGGAAAGGAACGAAGGGCAATTGCATGTAAAAGAACAACCACGAATGTGATGGTTTGAAATTTTGAGTTCAAAACAATCACTTGGTGCAAGTAATCTGAAGGGCAGGGCTGTCTCCAAATTATCCGTCCTAGGATCCCATAGTGACCATAAGCAAGTAAATGGTATTTCTTGGAAAAAATCTGGCACCTCACCAGGATTTCTATTCTTCCATGTAATCACTGGCTCAAAAATTTCAAAATGTAGCACAGATTTATTAATAATATTTTAAATAAATATAACATAATTTTTTTTTATTATTTAATTGAAAATCACATACAAAAAAATTCCAATCGAATTATAAATGGTTAACATGATTATATTAGTTATTTTATTTGAATAATGTTAATACTTGTAAATATTATCAAGTATTCATGATTATAATTTATGTTAATAATAAATCAAGTTCTTTTCATAATACAAATATTGGTTGTACTATACAGTTGGGTTATAAAAGTGTACAAAGTATTATACAATATAAATCTAGATTAGCCATTTAACAAACAAAGTATTAAGAGTGAACAAGATAACAAATACAAAACATGTTAGTAGCAAACATTAAAGTCCATGTTGAGTTTACACTATACTTATTCTTATACCATTAGTGTAACATTTTTACCTTGACATAATAAACTTAACTAAATATAATAAAGAAGAGAAACATAAATAAATAAGATAAAAACATAAATAAGATATAAGTTAACTAAGTAAAGGAAATGAAATGAAATGCATAACTTGATATTAATGAAAGCAAAGCATAAACATTACAAAAAATACAAAGAGAGAAAGCAAGAGCATGATCTTGATCTGAAAACCAAGATGCTTAAATGCATGATAAATGCTTCTTTTTATAGGCCAAAATTGGGAGCTATTGATTTGTTGACTAATTATTGAGTGAGCGACCACATTTTGGCTTGTTACAATCCTTATCTTCTTGTTTGAATAAAATATCATTGCTAATATTAGAATTTGAATAGATTTTACCATGAAAGTTCTATAAAATTATCTCAGCTTTCCAAAAAACTCGAGATATGGGCTGAATGCTAAACAGTATCTGAGCTGTAGGATAGATTCCAACTTCTCCGTTGCTGCTAAATTTGGATTTTCAAATAACAAAATTGAGTTTACATTCCTTATAAATGTTTTAGTCCTATGTATTAGTTTTGTATCCATATAGAGTATACCCAAATCCAAATTCTACAGCTCCAAATATGACCTAATAACTGAATAGTATTTCAGTTTGAATTGAACTAGTATCTCTTTTTTAAGTTTCGCTCTTTTGTTTTCTTCTCAATTTCAATAGTTGAACTCATCAATCAATCATTTGATTTATATGATAGACTTGCATTTAAGATAAACATTTACCACAAATTAAAGGTATCTTATAGTATTAGACTTGTTGTTATAAAACATCATTTAGTTAAGAAGTTCTTGATACTTCAAGTGCAAAATACTAATATAAAACCTTAACAAAAATGTATTTTTAAGTATTAATCAACTAGGCTAAGCCCATTTCAATGTCTATCTCTAGGCTAGGGTTTCGGGCCAAGAGGCCTAACCTATATAACTAGGTTGCGCTCGTTCTAATCATAAAGACATGTTCAAATTTTTACCAAATGAAAAGGCTTTTTTTTTTCTTAAGACGTGTTTGTCAAACATAATTTTAAGATAATTTTTATGTCTTTGATTTTTAGTTAGGGGAGAATTGTGACACACATATAAATATTGAATATAATATGAATTATATGAAAGTATTTAAGTCATCTAGAGAGAATTCATCACCCTAGATGAATTAAAAAAAATGTTCTATTTGTTCTCAAATAGTATTTATTGCAAGTCTTTGCATAAGATAAAATAAGATTTGAAAAGAGTTTTAAATCTTATTTAAAAAATCAATAACTATAATGTTGATAATAAATAGGATTTAACAAATTAGATACAGTTCATGCAATATTATCTAAATTAGAATCAAAATATTAGTGATGAATGAACTTGATCTTCAAATGTAAATCAATCAATTATTTAATTTATAATAAATTAATCTGTTTAATTAATTTATGATTGTGATTTATATTTTCACCAACTTATTAGGGAACCTAGTGAGTCACACACATAAGAACCATTTTTCAAAAATTAAAATGAGATAATTAATTGAGTGTAACTTGATTATAAATAAATTTAGAAATTAAAGACTAGAATGCAATTTATATAGAGAATTACAATTCTAGACCTAAAAAAATCATGTAGAGATTTGATTGAATAAATTTTTAAAATTATTCTAAAATAATATATATGATATTACTTAAGGGGAAAATTTATATTTTGCTATTTATAAGATTTTTAGGTTTCCCTATATAAAAAAATGCTATGTCTTTTATTTTTAGAGTAGTGCATAGTACAATACTAAATACATAAAAACACAAAAGAAAAGAGCTAACACTTAAAGAACAAAAAAAAAGCCGAGATTGCAATCCTATCGCAAACCACAAGTCGTCCAAGTATTGCAATCTCTCTTTTCTAAATGGGTTTAAAATATTTCTCACAAGTGGTTTGTGTGAGTTACTATTAAAGGTCGAATACTTGGACGACTTGTGGTTTGCAATAAATCAATATTAAAGCAATTATTCAAAATCAAAAAGAAAATCTAATCTTAAAATAATTTTGTATAAATCCTAAACAAATCTAAATCTATTTAACAAGATCATGAAACTCCTGAAAAAATTGAAATTTACCGTATTCACTAGGTTTATGTTTTTTCATTAAATTTAATAGAAACAATATGTATTTCTCTTCTTAATGTACTCTTTGTTTGTGACATGTTTTTTTATCTCATCTATTTGATGAACAATAGAGATAATCATGGTAGGACAAAATACAAAGTGATTATACAATATGAAAATATGTATAGACTATGTTTTTATGCATAAATGTTAACTTTAACATAAGAAACCTAGTCCTTTAATAATTGCCTCTTACATATGCCTTTTTTTGGATTAATAATAAGTAATTAATATATGAAACACTTAGCAAAGCTAAGAGTATGTAAGAACGAAGTCACTTGAAATATTTAATTGTCGTTCATAAAGTTCCAAAAACCTTTGTAAAACATATACATCTAAGCAATATCTTAAGACTTTCAGCTTTATTGAAGAAAATTTTATCTTTCTTAACAAACACTGACATGACTAAAAGATTGATATCTTCTCTTAATTATAAGAATGTCAAAGTAATAAATAAATCTAGCAAGACTAGGGTCGAATCATAAGGAAGTTAACTATAATAATAATAATAATAATAATTATCAAGGTTAGAGGATCCACTAATGATATTTCAAATAAGTATAATATAAACTCTTTTTATTATTCAATTAGAAATCACATACAAAGTAGGTTCCAATCAGATTATAAATGGTTAATATGATTACATTAGTTATCTTATTCGAATAATGTTAATACTTGTAAATATTGTTAGGTATTCATGATTATAACTTATCTTAATAACAAATCAAGTTTCTTTTATAACATATGTATTGGTTATTGATTAGTACTTAAAAAGTACATTTTTATCAAGGTTTAATATCATCATTTTGCACTTAAAGTATCAATAAATCCTAAACTAAAGCATGTTTTATAATAACATATCTAATAATATAAGATATCTTTAATTTATGGTAAATGTTTATTTTAAATGCAGGCTTATCACATAAATAAAAGGATTGATTGATGAATTTAAGAACTGAAATTAAAAGGACAAAGAGATGGCCAAACTTAGAAAAGAGATATTGGTGCAGTCTAAACGAGAATACAGTTCAGTAATTGAGTCATATATGGAGCTGTAGATCTCAAATTTAGATATACTTTATATGGATGGAAAGGTAACACATAGGCCTACAACTTTCATATGAAACCTAAAATTTTAAAAGATCATTCTCAAGTCCAAATTGTAGCGAAAACAAAAAAGTTCTAATTGATCCTATAGCCTGCGCACTATTCAGTGGTTGGTCCATATCTGAAGTTTTGGAAGTCCAAATGACCTTTATTTTTTTTCTTGGAAAGATGAGACAATTTCCTAGAAGTTTCATGTTTTTAAGTGGTTTTAGTTTTGATGTTATCAATAATATTTTAGATAGACAAGAGAAGATAAAGATTATCATCAAGTCAAGAGTTAGTCACCCACTCATCAATTAGTTATCAAATCAATAGTTCCCAATTTTAGCCTATAAAAGGAGGTATTTGCCATGCATTTAGGCATCTTGGTTTCCAAATCAAGATTATACTTTTGCCTTTTCTCTTTGTATTTTTTGTATTGCTTATGGTTTGCTTTCATTAATATCAAGTTTATGCATTTCCTTTCCTTTTCTTTACTTAGTTAACTTTTATCTTATTTATGTTTTTATTTTGTTTATTTTTTTTCTTTCATTATGTTTAGCTAATTTTATTATGTCAAGGTGAAAAGGTTACACTAATGATATAAGAATAAGCATAATGTAAACTCAATATGGATTTTAATTTTTGATACGAACATGTTTTGTATTTGTTATCTTGTTCACTCTATAATACCATACTCGCAAACATAGAACTCTGATTGGAGAAATCATCAAAATTTCAGTTGAAAGAGTGACAATGCATAAACTTCACTATCACAATTTCAAGCACACCATAATTTTTAAAATTCTTATAGATATGCATCTTTTTATGCTCCACCTCTTAAAAGAAATTTTGAGAAAACTTTGTATGCATTCATTGAAAAGCAAGAGACAATCAATACTTAACTTGCTCAAAGCATAAAAGATTTTAAAGATACTCTTGCAAAATTCACATTTGCTCTCAATTTTTAAGAGAAAGGTAAGTTTCTATCTCAACCATAGCAAAATCACAATGACAATATAACAAATGCAAGTAGTTCTGAAAGCCAACATATAAATCAAGTCAAATCAATCATCCCTCTTTGTAATGGTATGGTTATTCAAAAACCAATTCTTGAACCTTGTGAGAAAGATGATGAGTCAATCTCTAAGGGTAAAGAAATGGTTGAATCTGAACATTGCAAAGAAAAGACTAATTTCCTATCAGCACATTCATTTTGTCATGCCATGACCAATTAAGAAGAAATCAAAGATGAAAAAGGCACTGAAAATATTGATGCGGATCTTTTATCAAAATTGACAATAGATTCAAAATCGATAACACACCAATTGATGATTACTTTTCTGATGAATCTTTACTTTACCTTAGTTCAATGCCTTGGTTTGCTAAAATATCAATTTTCTTGCTTTAGGATTTTTGCCAGCTCACTAGAGTGCTGAAGTGAAAAGAAAAGTTTTGAGTAATGTGCAAAGCTTTTATTGGGATGACCCTTACTTATTCAATTATTATCCTAATCAAATATTTCAAAGATGCATTCCTGATTAGTACTCAAAAGTGCATTTTTATCATGGTTTTATATCATCATTTTGCGCTTAAAGTTTCAATAACTCCTTAACTAAAGTATGTTTTATAATAATCTATCTAATAATACAAGATACCTTTAATTTGTGGTAAATGTCCATTTTAAATTCAGGCCTATCACATAAATGAAAGGATTGATTGATGACTTTAAGAACTTCAATTGCAAAGGTAAAGAGATGATCAAACTTAGAAAAGAGATATCGGTGCAATCCAAACTGGAACATTGTTCAGTAATTGGGTCATATTTGGAGCTATAGATCTCAGATTTAGGTCTACTTTATATGGATGGAAAGGTAAGACATAGGCCTACAACTTTCATATGGAGCCCAAGATCTAAAAAGGCCATTTTCAAGTCCAAATTATTGCAACAACAAAGAAGCCCGAATCTGTGCTCCAGCCCGAGCACTGTTCAGTATTTTGGCCATATCTAGAGTTCTAGAAGTTGAAATAAGCTGAATGTTTTACACAAGAAAGCAGAGACAATTGCCTAGAACTTTCATGTTTTCAAGTAGCTCTAATTTTGACATCATCAATAACGTTTTGGGTAGACAAGAAAAGATAAGGATTGTCACCAAGTCAAGGGTTGACCATCTACTCATCAATTAGTCATCAAATCAATAGTTCCCAATTTTGGCCTATAAAAGGAGGCATTTGCCATACATTTAGGCATCTTGGTGTCCATATCAAGATCATGCTCTTGTTTTCTCTCTTTGTATTCTTTATGCTTTGTTTTCATTAATATCAAGTTTATTCCTTTCATTTCCTTTCCTTTCCTTTGTTAACTCCTATCTTATTTATGTTCTTATTTTTTTTATCCATTTTTCTTTCTTCTATTATGTCTAGCTAAGTTAATCATGTCGAGGTGAAAAGGTTACACTAATGGTGTAAGAATAAGTATGGTATAAACTTAATATGGACTTTAATGTTTAATACTAACATGTTTTATATGTGTTACCTTGTTCACTCTTTAATGCTTTGCTTGTTAAATGACTAATCTTGATTTATGTTGTATAACAATTAGTACAACAAATGCTTGGCACTTTCATAGCCCATACTGTATGGTATAACCGACACCTGAGCTATGAAAGGAACTTGATTTGTTGTTAACATAAGTTATAATCATGAATGCTTGACGAAATTTACAAGTATTAGCATTAATCGAATAAGATTACTAATGTAATCATGTTAACAATCTATAATCTGATTGGAACCTCCTTTATGTGTGGTTTCTAATTGAACAATAAAAGTTTATACTATACTTGTTTGACATACCATTAGTGGAACCTCTGACCTTGACATTTGTTATTATCATTGTTAATCCTTACTTTAATATTTCATCTCAAAGTTCTCTTCTTCTTCTTCTTCTTTATTGTTGTTGTTGTTATTATTATTATTATTATTATTATTGCTATTATTATTGTTATTGTTGTTATTGTTATTATTGTTGTTGTTGTATTATTGTTATTTATAATTTATACAATAACCTCGCTGTGGTTCGACCCCGATCTTACCGGGTTATTTATTACTTCGACACTCCTGCACTTGGAAGAAGACATCAATCTTTTCGTCGTGTCAAGTTTTTGGCGCTGTTGCTGGGGAGGTAAGTTTTGTATAAATTATAATATTTATTTTATTTTCTCTTTTCATTTTTCTTATATATAACTTTGTTTTTTTTTCTTCTTGTTTCTTTTTCTTTTGTTTTCCTTTTCCTTTTATTTTATTCCTACACGTGCATGAGAGTGTGGTCACGTACATCAAGTGGTAGACTTTGTAGGTTATCCTCATCATTTTCAGAAAATATGGCTGAAGAAGATAATCAATCACTTCACAATGAGAATAATAAGAATAACCGTGGTGGAACACTTAGAGACCATATGAATCCAACAAGAAGAAGTGCACGATTATGCATAATTTTTCCTCCCGATGCATCTCATTTTAATTTTAAGCGAGATATTATTCAACTTTTACCTTCTTTTCATGGTTTAGAATTAGAAAATCCATACTTGCATTTAAGGGAATTTGAGGAGGTCTGTAACACATATAATAATCTAAATTGTAGCATGAACACCATCTGATTAAAGCTTTTTCCTTGTCACTTGCCTGTGGAACTTGAACATAAAGCTTATTGGGCTATTAAAGCTTTCAATTCAAATTTGGATGATGCTAGTCAACTGCGAAAGTTACAAATAAATAAGCTTGAGGAAATAAGAAATGATGCATATGAAAATTCAAGAATTCATAAAGCAAGAATCAAAGAGTTTCATGACAAGAATATACTGAGAAAAACATTCAATGTTGGTCAAAAAGTCTTGCTTTATAATTCTCGACTGCATTTATTTTCTGGAAAATTAAGATCAAGATGGAGCGGTCCTTTTATTGTGAAACATGTGTATCCATATGGGGCCTACGACATCGAGAATCCAAAGAATGACAATGTTTTCAAGGTAAATGGACAACATCTGAAAGTTTATTTTGATAATTTTTCAGTTGAACATGACTCTATTGAATTGGGTGATCCTGTATATAAAGATTGATTATTATTATTATTATTATTATTATTATTATTGTTTTCTTTTTGAGTGATTTCTTTTGCTAGTTTCTCTTACCCCGGTCAAATGGCGGATAACGGTACTCCGTGACTTAAGTCGGTTCTTTCAGTTTCCCATAATAACTGATATCTGTATATACATTTCTGTAATTTTTTGAATCTCTTTTCCAACTCTCATTTGAAAATGGACACTATTCTTGCAAAATTGAAAAAGTATTTTCCCGCTCTGCCTCAGAATGCAATTACAAAAATTTACCGTGCTACATGTGCAAGATTGAGATTGTTAATGAATCATGGAATTCCTGAAGATATTCGCTGGTTGATTGAAGCAAAAGTCCGATTATTAGGTGAGTCCTCTAACTCCTTTATTTCACATATGCCTGGAACAGGTAAAAGCACTTTTGCGAAGAAATGTCGTGCAAAACAACTGGAAGTTTGTCATTGATGTGCTAGATGGACTTATAATACACAATGTCATTCTTTATGAATGGTATCTATAAACCGTGAAGATAAAATACAATTTATTAAGGATGGCCTGAGTAAGGAGTCTTTAGATAACCTTCTATTGACTCTTGAGACGCATCCTAGTGGAGATGTGCATCGTGCAATTCATGATTTATGGCCACTATTTCATAAAGAACATGATCGACTTAGTCTTGGGAATCTGACTAAAAAAGACCCTGTTTGCCAGTTTTTAAGAAAACTGGATAGGAAGCCTATCCTCGACCCATAGAGGGCGTTTAAGCCGTTCTTGGACATAAAACCAAGGGAGGATGTGAGCCACAATCACAACTACTTGTACATATACATGTTTTTTTTAAAAAAGTAAATCAATATATAAATAAATAAATAAAAAAGAGAGAGAGAGTGTGAGACTCTAGCTGACCTATATATAGGTGGTATGATTGCCTTTCTAATTTCTCATATATAAAACCCTCTTTTCCTTCCTTTCATTTCTACTCAGTCCACACATTTAACAAATATTAAGTGTGTAGAAATGACAAGTTCCTCAAGTCATCACATGAGAAATATTTGTGTTTTCGGTGGATCTAGTCCTGGGAAAGAAAAGGAGTTTTTAGAATCAGTAAATCATCTTGGTCAAGTGTTAGCTGAGAGAAATATTCATTTAGTATATGGGGGAGGCAGTCTTGGGTTAATGAGAGGTGTGTCAATAGCTGCATTTTTAGGAGATAGTCAAGTTTTGGGGGTCGTCCTCGAAGCTTTAGCACAAGGGGACATCATTGGAAAAACAATTGGAGAGGAACTTCAGGTCTCTACAATGTCAGCTCGAATGAATGCAATGTTTAACCATGCTGATGCCTTAATTGCTTTACCAGGTGGTCTAGGCACATTGGAAGAGATATTTCATATTTCCTCTTGGGCCTAACTGTACATTCACCATAAACCCATAAGTTTGTTAAATGTTAATGGTTATTATGATAAGTTGTTGTCTTTTCTTGATCACGCTGTGGAACAGGAATTTCTAACATCTTCTGCACGACAAATCATAATCTCTGCTGCTACTGCTAAACAATTGATTGACCAACTACAATCTTTCATTCCTGTAATTGATCCTTCCATGAGTCGCATAAATTGGTTAGCTAAGGAAAGCCATAAAAAGCTTAGATTGGATTTGAGCCTTCATTTGTGAATCTTTATGTCTTTTAGTTTAATTATTGTGTTTTGTTGTTACTTATATTTGTTTTAGTGTCTTTCAGGTTTGTTAGTGTTCATTATTTCAGGTGATATCTTTTATACTCTATCTTTCTACCTTTAAACATTGAGGACAATGTCTTATTTTAGTTGGAGGGAGAAGGTAGTAACTAAAAAAAAAAGTGTTTTCTATTTCATAAAGCATGTGCAAAATGATTGTTATTAGGATGGTAGAGTAAAGGAGCTCTTTTGTTAAAGTGACTCTTGAGATGCATCTTAGTAACCATTCGTAACAAGGTCTATCATAATACTTCTTGAAATATTCAGATTTACAAACTCTTGCATTGTTATCACTTAAGTCTGCTCATATACTTGTTTAACATGTATTCTTAAATCTTAATTTACACACACACACTTCAACATATAATTGTGGGTTGCATATTGGATTATTACATTATTTATGTTCTTTTGTTAAAGGTAACAACTAAGGGAAAACGATAGTATATATAAAAAAAAAGAGAAAAAGAAAAAAAAAGAAAGGAAGAAAAAGAAAAAAATGATAATAATAAAAAAGTAGATAAGTTTGGTTTCGTAGCCTCCCTAACATAAGCAATTAAGCCTGAATGGGTGTTTAACACCTAATACCCTAAAGTCAACTGACTTGGGAGCTATTGGCCCAACGCTTGTTACATGGGTTGAGGAGAAAAGCTTAAGGGAATCAAACATTGCACTATCTACATACTAGTATCTGCGACCCGAGTTACTAAGCTCGTAAGGGTGTCTTAACACCTAATGCCCTAAGACCAAATTATTGCAAAGGCAAAGAGATGATCAAACTTAGAAAAGAGATGTCGGTGCAATCCAAACCAGAACACTGTTCGGTAATTGGGTTATATTTGGAGCTATAGATCTCAGATTTAGGTTTACTTTATATGGATGGAAAGGTAAGACATAGGCCTACAACTTTCATATGGAGCCCAAGATCTAAAAAGACCATTTTCAAGTCCAAATTATTGCAACAACAAAGAAGCCCGAATTTGCGCTCCAGCCCGAGCACTGTTCAGTATTTTGGCCATATCTGGAGTTCCAGAAGTCGAAATGAGCTGAATTGTTCACACACGAAAGATGAGACAATTTCCTAGAACTTTCATGTTTTCAAATGGCTCTAATTTTGATGTCATGAATGACGTTTTGGGCAGACAAGAGAAGATAAGGATTGTCATCAAGTCAAGGGTTGGCCATCTACTCATCAATTAGTCATCAAATCAATAGTTCCCAATTTTGGCCTATAAAAGGAGGCATTTGCCATGCATTTAGGCATCTTGGTGTCCAGATCAAGATCATGCTCTTGTTTTCTCTCTTTGTATTCTTTATGCTTTGTTTTCATTAATATCAAGTTTATGCCTTTCATTTCCTTTCCTTTCTTTAGTTAACTTTTATGTTCTTATTTTGTTTATCTATTTTTCTTTCTTCCATTATGTCTAGCTAAGTTAATTATGTCAAGGTGAAAAGGTTACACTAATGGTGTAAGAATAAGTATGGTATAAACTTAATATGGACTTTAATGTTTAATACTAACATGTTTTATATTTGTTATCTTGTTCACTCTTTAATACTTTGCTTGTTAAATGACTAATCTTGATTTATGTTGTATAACAATTGGTACAACAAATGCTTGGCACTTTCATAGCCCATACTGTATGGTATAACCGACACCTGAGCTATGAAAGAAACTTGATTTGTTGTTAACATAAGTTATAATCATGAATGCTTGATGAAATTAACAAGTATTAGCATTAATCGAATAAGATGACTAATGTAATCATGTTAACAATCTATAATCTGATTGGAACCTCCTTTATGTGTGGTTTCTAATTGAACAATAAGAGTTTATACTGTACTTGTTTGACATACCATTAGTGGAACCTCTGACCTTGACATTTGTTATTATCATTGTTAATCCTTACTTTAATATTTCATCTCAAAGTTCTCATTTTCTTCTTCTTCTTTATTGTTGTTGTTGTTGTTATTATTATTATTATTATTATTGCTATTATTATTGTTATTGTTGTTATTGTTATTATTGTTGTTGTTGTATTATTGTTATTTATAATTTATACAATAACCGCCCTGTGGTTCAACCCCGGTCTTGCCGGGTTATTTATTACTTTGACACTCCTGCACTTGGGAGAAGACATCAATCTTTTCGTCGTGTCAATTTGCTGACAATGAGGTAAGTAATATCATTAAATTTTGTCATTTTAAGGCATGTGGGGATCATTTTTTTTTTTAAAAAGGACTGTTGCAATCTTATAAAATGGATTTTACTAGCCCACCATATTAAAGGAATCACATGCATTCCACAAAACTTGTGAAAATTATCAAAAGATGGGATTTATTTCAAAACACAGAGAGTTTTTAGATAATCTTCAATTGACTCTTAGTCTCATCATAGTCGAGATAAGTATTGTGCAATTTATGACTTATGAACCCATTTTCATATAGAACATGCTTGACATAGTCTTAGGAATTTGACTAAAAAAGAAATTGTTAGCCAGTTTTTAAGAAAACTGGATGGGAAGCCTATCCCCAACCTGTAGAAAGCGTTTAAGCCATTCTTGAATGTAAAACAAAGGGAAGATGTGAGCCATAATCACAACCACCTATACATACACATATGTTTTTTTTAAAATAAATAAATAGAGAGAGAGAGAGAGAGAGAATGTGTGTGTGTGTGTGTGTGCATGTACGACTCTAACTAACCTACATATAGGTTGTATGATTACTTTTTTAATTTCTCATCTATAAAATCATCTCTTCTTTCCTTTCTTTTCTACTCAAACCATACATTCAATAAATAAATAAGTATGTAGAAATGATAACTTTCTCAAATCATCACATAAGAAATATTTGTGTTTTCAATGGATCTTTCATTTCTCCTCTTAGGTCCAACTACACATTCACTATAAACCCATAGGTCAGTTAAATGTTAATGGTTATTATGATAAGTTGTTGTCATTTCTTGATCATGCTGTGGAACAAGAATTTTTAACACCTTCTACATGACAAATAATAATCTCTGCTGTTACCGCTGAACAATTGATTAACAACTACAATATTTCATTCTTATAATTGATATCTCCATGAGTTATATAAATTGATCATCTAATGAAAACTGTAAAAAGTTTAGATTGGATTTGAGTCTTCATTTGTGAATTTTTGTGTCTTTTGGTTTTATAAATAACATAATATTTGTGCTTTGTTATTTCTTATATTTGTTTAAGCATGTTTCAGGTTTGTCAGTGTTTGTTATTTCAAGTGATGTCTTCTATACTCTTATCTTTCTACTTTAGGACATTGAGGACAATGTCTCATTTTGATTGGGGAGAAAGGGTAGTAGTTGAGAAAAAAATTAACTAACTATGTTTACTATTTCATAAAACATGTGCAAAATTGTTGTTACTAGGATGACAAAGTAAGGGAGCTCTTTTGTTAAAGTGACTTTTGAGACACATCTTAGTAACTATTCTTAAGAAAGTTTATCATAACACTTCTTGAAATATTTAGGTTTACAAACTCTTAAATTATTATCACTTAATTATGCTCATATAGTCATTTAAAATGTATTTTTAAACGTTAATTTTCAATCACATAATTAATATATGATTGTGGGTTGTACATTGAATTATTATATTAATTATATTCTTTTGTTAAAGGTGACAACTAAGAAAAATAGATAGTATATAATTTTTTAAAATAAAGAGTAAAAAAAATGATGATAATAAAAATATAAATAAGTTTGGTTTCGTAGCCTCCCTAACCTAAGCAATTAAGCCCCAAGGGGTGTTTTAACACCTAATACTCTAAAATCAACTAACTTGAAAGCTATTGGCTCAACATTTGTTGCATGGGTTGAGAAGAAACGCTTAAGAAAATCAAACATTACACTATCTACGTATTAATATCGGTAACCCGAGTTACTAAGCTCATAGGGGTGTCTTAACACCTAATGCCCTAAAACCAACTGGTCTGGGAGTCATTGGCCAAAAACTCATTACATGGGTTAAAGATGCATGATGTTTTAAGTTATATGTATATATATTAAAAAAAATAAGAAAAAACATAAAAAAATAATCTCAACCCAAGAAAGTTAACCTTAAACATTAGAACAAAAATTTTGTTTTCTTTCAAGAAAAGCCCTATAACTATGTGTTAACATATTGATCACAAAAGAAAGGTTTATTAATATTTTATTTAAAACATATTGAATAGATATATAAATTTAATAAGAGTCTGTTTATCTAGATAGATTAATGGAAGTTGAATGATAAATACCTTGTTTTATGGAATTTACAAATTATTTTTCTATTTTAGTGCTTTGATTACTAGAGACTAGTAATAAGCTAATTAGGGGGGTGTGATTAATACTTAAAAATGCATTTTTATCAAGGTTTTGTATCATCATTTTGCACTTGAAGTATCAATAACTCATAAACTAAAGCATGTTTTATAATAACATATCTAATAATATAAGATACCTTTAATTTATGATAAATATTCATTTTAAATGCAGACCTATCACATAAATGAAAGGATTGATTAATGAATTTAAGAACTGAAATTGAAAGGATAAAGAGATGGTCAAACTTAGAAAAGAGATGTTGGTGTAGTTCAAACCAGAATACTGTTCGGTAATTAGGTCATATCTGGAGCTGTAGATCTTGAATTTAGGTATACTTTATATGGATGGAAAGGTAAGATATAGGGTTACAACTTTCATATGGAACCTAAGATTTAAAAAGTTCAAATTATAGCAACAACAAAGAAGTCTGAATCTATCCTATAACATGCACATTGTTCAATGTTTGACCTACATCTGGAGTTCTAGATGTCCAAATAACCTCAATTTTTTTTCTTGGAAAGCTAAGACAATGTCCTACAACTTTTCATTTTCAAGTGGTTTTAAATATGATGTTATCAATGACATTTGGTGCAAACAAGAGAAGATAATGATTGTCATCAAGTCAAGAATTGGCCATCCACTCATCAATTAGTCATCAAATCAATAGCTCCAATTTTGGCCTATAAAAGGAGGCATTTGTTATGCATTTAGGGATATTAGTTTCTAAATTAAAACCATGATCTTGCTTTCTCTCTTTGTATTTTTTATATTACTTATGTTTTGCTTTTATTAATATCAAGTTTATGCCTTTCATTTCCTTTTCTTTATTTAGTTAACTTTTATCTTATTTATGTTCTTATTTTGTTTATTTTTTTTTGCTTTTATTATGTTTAGCTAATTTTATCATATCAATGTGAAAATGTTACATTAATAGTGTAAGAATAAGTATAATGTAAACTCAATATGAACTTTAATGTTTGATACTAACATGTTTTGTATTTATTATCTTGTTCACTTTATAATACTTTACTTGTTAAATAACTACTCTAGATTTATGTTGTGTAACATTTGGTATAACAAATACTTGACACTTTCATAGCCTGTACTGTTTGGTATAACCGACACCTGTGGTATGAAAAAAAATTGATTTGTTATTAATATAAGTTATAATCATAAATGTCTAACAATATTTACAAGTATTAATAGTAATCGAATAAAATAACTAATGTAATTATGTTAACAATTTATAATTTGATTGGAACCTCCTTTGTGTGTGGTTTCCAATTGAATAATAAGAGTTTATGCTATATTTGGTTGATATACCATTAGTGGATACTCTAAGCTTGATATTTATTGTTATCATTGTTTAATCCTTACATTAATTTTCCATCTCAAAGTTCTCATCAACTTTTTCATCTTCTTCTACCTTTTTTTTCTTTATAATAATAATAGTAATAATAATTAGTATTACTACTACTACTACTACTATTTTTATTATTATTGTTATTATTGTTGTTATTGTTGTTCTCATATTATTGTTGTCTATAATTTATACAATTAACCTCCCTGTGATTTGACCTTGGTCTTGCCGAATTATTTATTGCTTCGCACTCCTGTACTTGGGAGAAGACATTAATCTTTTGATTGCGTCAGTTACATTATATGGTTGAGCTATGAAAGTGCCAAGTATTTGTTATACCGAGTGTTATAAACATAAATCTAGGTTAACCATTTTAAAAGCAAAGTATTAAGAGTGAATAAAATAACAAATACAAAACATGTTAGTATTAAACATTAAGGTCCATGTTGAGTTTATGCTATACTTATTCTTGCTCCATTAGTGTAACATTTTCACCTTAACATAATAAACTTAACTAAACATAATAAAAAAGAGAAACATAAATAAATAAGATAAAAACATAATTAAAATAAAAGTTAACCAAGTAAAGGAAATGAAATGAGAAGCCTAAGTAAGAGATTAATATAAGCAAAACTTAGGTATTACAATAAAGAGAAAATAAGAACATGATCTTGATTTGAAAACCAAGATGTCTAAATGTATGACAAATGCCTCCTTTTATAGGCTAAAATTGAAAACTATTGATTTGTTGACTAATTGTTGAGTGGGTGGCCACATCTTAACTTGGTGACTATCTTTATCTTCTTGTATGAACAAAAAATCATTATTAACATCAGAATTTGAACAGATTTAATGTATGAAAGTTCTAGACAATTATCTCAGCTTTCCAACAAAAACAAATTAAGGTCATTTGGACTTGTTGAACAGTGTTTGGGCTGCAATACAGATTCTAACTTCTCCATTATTGCTAAGTTTGGATTTTAGATAAACAAACTCTCATTAAATTTATATATCTGTTCAATACTTCTTTACCAAGATATTAATAAACCTTTCTTTTATGCTCAATATATCAATATATAGTTATGGGGCTATACTTAGATGAAAACAAAATTTTGTTCTAATGTTTAAGGTTAACTTTCTTGGGTTAAGATTATTACTATTTTCTTTTTTTTTTCTCTATTTCCTTTTATTTTGAATATATATATATAAAAAAAAAACACAATGCATCTTTAACCATGTAACGAGCTTTTGACTAATGACTTCTAGATCAGGTGGTCTTAGGGCATTAGGTCTTTGACACGACGAAAAGATTGATGTCTTCTCACAAGTGCAGGAGTGTCGAAGTAATAAAAAACCCGGCAAGACCGGGGTCGAACCACATGGAGGTTATTGTACAAATTATAAATAACAATAATAACAATAATAGTACTAACAACAACAGCAGCAGCAACAACAACAACAACAACAGCAACAACAACAACAACAACAACAACAACAACAACAACAACAACAACAACAATAGTATTAGTAGTAGTAGTAGTAGTAACAACAACAACAATAAAGAAGAAGAAGAAGAAGAAGAAGAAGAAGAAGAAGAGAACTTTGAGATGAAATATTAAAGTAAGGATTAACAATGATAAACAAATGTCAAGGTTAGAGGTTCCACTAATGGTATGTCAAACAAGTATAGTATAAACTCTTATTGTTCAATTGGAAACCACACATAAAGGAGGTTCCAATCAGATTATAGATTGTTAACATGATTACATTAGTTATCTTATTTGATTAATGCTAATACTTGTAAATTTCATCAAGCATTCATGATTATAACTTATGTTAACAACAAATCAAGTTCCTTTCATAGCTCAGGTATCGGTTATAACATATATTATGGGCTATGAAAGTGTCAAGCATTTGTTGTACCAAGTGTTATACAACATAAATCAAGATTAATCATTTAACAAGCAAAGTATTAAAGATTGAACAAGATAACAAATATAAAACATGTTAGTATCAAACATTAAAGTCCATATTAAGTTTATACCATACTTATTCTTACACCATTAGTGTAACCTTTTCACCTTGACATAATTAACTTAGCTAGACATAATGAAAGAAAGAAAAATAGATAAAAAAAATTAAGAACATAAATAAGATAGGAGTTAACAAAGCAAAGGAAAGGAAATGAAAGGCATAAACTTGATATTAATGAAAACAAAGCATAAACACTAAAAGAATACAAAGAGAGAAAGGAAGAGAGTGATCTTGATCTAGAAACCAAGATGCCTAAATGCATGGCAAATGCCTCCTTTTATAGGCCAAAATTGGGAACTATTGATTTGATGACTAATTGATGAGTAGATGGCCAACCCTTGACTTGATGACAATCCTTATCTTCTCTTGTCTGCCCAAAACGTCATTCATAACGTCAAAATTAGAGCCACTTGAAACATGAAAGTTCTAGGCAATTGTCTCATCTTTCTTGTGTAAAAACATCAGCTCATTTTGACTTCTAGAACTCCAGATATGGCCAAAATACTAAACAGTGCTCGGGCTGGAGGACAGATTCGGGCTTCTTTGTTGCTGCAATAATTTGGACTTGAAAATGGCGTTTTTAGATCTTGGGCTCTATGAACGTTGTAGGCCTATGTGTTACCTTTCCATCCATATGAAGTAGACCAAAATCTAGGATCTATAGCTCTAGATATGACCCAATTACCGAACAGTGTTCCGGTTTGGATTGCACCAACATCTCTTTTCTAAGTTTGATTCATCTGTTTGCCTTTGCAATTGATGTTCTTAAAGTCATCAATCAACTTTTCATTTATGTGATAGGCTTGCATTTAAAATGGACATTTACCATAAATTAAAGGTATCTTATAATATTAGATAGATTATTATAAAACGTACTTTAGTTAAGGAGTTATTGATACTTTAAGTGCAAAATGATGATAGAAAACCATGATAAAAATGCACTTTTGAGTACTAATCACACCCCCCAACTAGCTTATTACTAGTCCCTAGTAATCAAAGCGTTAAAATAGAAAGTCAATTTGCAAATTCCACAAAGCAAGGTATTCATCATTTAACTTTCATTACTCTATCCAGATAAACAAACTCTTATTATATTTATATACCTGTTCAATACCTCTTAACAAGATATTTAAAAAACCTTTCTTTTGTGCTCATTGTATCAACACATAATTGTAGGGCTTTTCTTGGAAGAAAATAAAATTTGTGTTCTAATGTTTAAGGTTAACTTTCTTGGGCTGGGATTATTATTTTTGTCTTTTGTTTTTTTAATATATATACATATAATTTAAAACACCATGCATCTTTAACCCATGTAACGAGCTTTCAGCTAATGACTCCCAGATCAGTTGGTCTTAGGACATTAGGTGTTAAGACACCCCTACGAGCTTAGTAACTCCGGTCACAGATACTAATATGTAGATAGTGCAATGTTTGATTCCCTTAAGCTTTTCTCCTCAACCCATGTAACAAGCATTGGGCCAATAGCTCCCAAGTCAGTTGACTTTAGGGTATTAGATGTTAAAACACCCCTTCGGGCTTAATTGCTTAGGTTAGGGAAGCTACGAAACCAAACTTATCTATATTTTTATTATTATAATTTTTTTTCTTTTTCTTTCTTTTTTTTTCTTTTTTTCTTTTCTTTTTATATACTATCCAACGTGTTTAAATATTGTATTTATTCAATCAGACATTGTGGAGACCTGTAGTTCCTGTCTAATTATTTTTCTAATAATGTCCTAATTTACTAAAGTTTTGGGGACGACCCCCAAAACTTGACTACCTCTTAAAAATGTAGCTATTGACATTCTACCTATTAATCTAAGGCTATCTCCCTTATACACTAAATTAATCTTTCTCTTAACTAGTACCTGACCAAGATGATTTCTTGATTCAAAAAACTCTTTTTTTTTCAAGACTGGATTCATCGAAAACACAAATGTTTCTTATGTGATGACTTAAAGAACCTTTCATTTCTACACACTTCTATATCTGTTAAATATATAGATTGAGTATAAATAAAGGGAAGAAAGATAAGATTTTATAAATGAGAAATTGAACATGCAATCATACCACCCATATGGAGACTAGTTGGAGTCTCTTTCTCTCTATTTATTTATTTATTTGAAAAAATATATGTATGTGCAAGTAGTTGTGATTGTAGCTCACATCTAGTTTTATATCCAAGAACGACTTAAATGCCCTCTATAGGTTGGGGATAGACTTCCCATCCAGTTTTTCTAAAAACTAGCAAATATGATCCTTTTTAGTCAGATTCCCAAAACTATGTTAAGCATGTTCTTTATGAAAATAAGGTTATAAGTCATGAAATATACAATACATATCTCCACCAAGATACATCTCAAAAGTCAATAGAAGATTATTTAATGTTTCTATATGTTTTTGAAATAAATCCTGACTTTTAACAATTTTCACAAGCTTTGCAAAACACATGTGTGTTTTTGAACATAGTGGGCCAATAAAATTCATATTATAAAATTTTTGCAGTTGTTCTTTCTAATGAGAAATAACTCTCACATGCCTCAAAATTATAAAATTTAGTGACCCTACTTACCTCATTGTCAGGAATGCATCTTTAAAATATTTGATCAATATTTGAATGAGTAAGGGTCATTCCAATAAAAGTTTTACATGTTGCTCAAAAACTTTCCTTTATCTTTGGTACTCTAATGAGTTGACAAAAATCCTGATGTAAGAAAATTGATATTTTTAGCAAACTAAGACATTAAACCAAGAGAAAGTAAGGATTCGTTAGAAAAGTAATCATCAATTGAAATGATGTCGAACGCCGAATCTATTGTCACTCTTGACAAAAGATCCGCTTCAATATTTTCGATGTCTTTTTCATCCATGATTTCTTTGTGAGAATAAATTATTTGCAAATCTTTAAATTCTTTCAACTCAATTTTACTTGAAGTAGATTCAAGTTGATCATAAACTAATTCTTAAATAAAATCTACTTTTTTAAATCATTATCATCTCTAAATTGCTTGTAAATGTTGAAAATATTCATCTTTAATATCATATTTCTAAATGATAGTTTCATCAGTCCATTCCTACTATTAATTAATGCATTAGAAGTTGTAAGAAATGAACGTCCTAAAATAACAGGAAATGAATTACATACTTTAACAAGTTGTGTGTCTAAGACAATAAAATCTACAAGATAAATGAATTTATGGACTTGTACTAACACATCTTCAACTACTTCTCTAGGCATTTTTAAAATCTATCAGCAAGTAATAGAGTTACAGAAGTTGGTTTTAACTCACTTAAATTAAGACTTTAAAAAACTGAATATGGAAGTAAATTCACACTAGCTCTAAGATCAACTAAAGCTGTTTTAATTTTATGTTCTCTAATAAACCAAGAAATTATAGGACAACTAGGCTCTTTATATTTCAAAGCATTATTGTTCTAAAGAATGACACTTACTTGTTTAGCTAAAAGACTTTTTTTTTCACATTCAATTTTTTCTTCACAATGCATAGATCTTTCAAAAAATTATTATAGAAAGGTACATATTTAATAATATCCAACAAAGGTATATTAATCCTTATATGTTTGAAAGTTTTAAAAATTTTAAAGTTATGATTGACTTTTCTTTATTTGGTCATGACATGAGAAAATGAAAGTGCTGGTGGAAAATCAGTCTTTTCTTTGTAATGTTCAGATTCAACCCTTTCTTTATCTCTAGAAATTGACTCATTATCTTTCTCACAAGGTTCAAGAGTGATTTTTTCAATAACCTTACCACTGGAAAGAGTGATGACTGATTTGACTTAATTCATGTGTTGGCTTCTAGAGCTACTTAATTTGAATTGTATTGTTCTTTAGAATTTTGTTGTATTTGAGATGGAAACTTACCTTTTTCCTAAAAACTAAGAGAAAATATGAATTTTGCAAGAGCATCTTGTAGATTTGCCATGGTTTAAGCATATTAAGTATTGATTGTCTCTTATTTTTCAATGAATACATGTAATGTTTCCTCAATTTCTTCTAGGAGGTGGAGTATAAGGAGGTGCATATCCATGAGAATTTTAAAAATTATAATGTGCTTAAAACGGTAGTTATGAAGTTTATGCATTATTGTTACCACTCTTCAAACTAAAATTTAGGTGATTTCTCACATCAAAGTTATATGTTTGCGAGTATGAGCTATGATTGGGTTGTTGAAAATTGTTTAAAGCATGAGCTTGTTCATGGAGTCATTCTTT
Organism: Populus ilicifolia; assembly: GCA_015708895.1. Lineage (NCBI taxonomy): Eukaryota > Viridiplantae > Streptophyta > Magnoliopsida > Malpighiales > Salicaceae > Populus > Populus ilicifolia. Next base: position 185,745 of record SRLM01000120.1, on the reverse strand, counting down.
GAATGAAAAAAAAGTTAGACAGTCATTGGTTTTACATATTTAACACATAATGTCTTAAACAGATTTTAATTGACCACTCATTTTTAATTTTAGTGCTTTGATTTTTTTATCTAAAGATGCAAAATTGGCTTGGAGGTCATGATCTTCCTTAAGATTGTACATACTTTTACTAGATGTATGAGGTTGAGTTTTACTTGGTACCTCATAAAGTGTTTGTAATGTCCCAAATTTGAGCATTTTTAGCTAGCAAGTCTAGGTACTCTATTACTTTAGGACTATAGGATATATTTTAATTTTTTTGTTGTTGCTACAATTTAAACTTGAAAATGACCTTTTTGAATCTTTGACTTGCATGAAAGTTTTAGGTCTATGTCTTAGCTTTCCATCCATATAAAGAAGACCTAAATCCAAGTTCTATAGCTCCATATATGATCTAATGACTAAACAATATTTTAATTTGGACTAAACCAACATCTCTTTTCTAAGCTTAGACTTCTCTTTGTCTTTTCACTTTTAATAGATATACACATGTATCAATCCTTTGAATAGTGAAATATACTTGCATTTGAAATGAGTGTTTACCATAAATTAAAGATATTTTATATTATGTTATTATAAAATATGTTCTAATTAAGGGTTATTGATACTTCAAGTGTAAAATAATAATATAAAATCATGATAAAAATATACTTTTAAGTACTAATAAATTCATAAGCTAGTATCTAAAACAAATCTAGAATATATGAGGTCCTTATCAATAATGATGTAAAAATAAAAATGTAAATTTATTTTAGCCTTTTTGTTTACAATCAAAATCTAAAAAATAATAATTTTACAACCTAGTCAAACACGTCCCCATACTATTTATCTTCCTCTACAACCACATGCCACCAGCCACCAAACTAACTGTCCAATAATGCAAAACATATATATCAACTTATTTTCTTCCAATGAACAACCACTATGCTGAAGACAAGCCTCCAACAACAGATGCACTAGCATCAACCTCTAGCTTAACCCTTTCAACTACCGCAACCACTACTTATAACCATAAAAAATCAGCAAAATATTGCAGCTTACTAGAGAAGTGTAGAAACATAAGGCATGAAAGCTTGTAGGAAGATAAGTTCAATAAGTAACATGATAATCATGTGTAAATAAAGAATAAAATATGTGATAAATAAGTAGTTGGTTAAAAGTTAGGAGTTAGTTTAATTCCTTGTATATAACATTATAACAAAAGCATGGTGAACAAGTAATGGAGTAACAATTTATATATTAGACCTTCTTTTGTTCCTTTTCTTCTTCCTTTCTAACACTCACTTGTTAAGGCCAAGGTCTAACAATTGATATAAAAGTTGTTCCTCAACCATTAATCAATTTTAGGGTTGTTTAAAGCTTAAGAAAATGGTAAAGAAAATTAATATTATGAATGTGGAAGAATATTGTAAAAAACTTGATGAAAAAAATACAAGGGATTCATAAAAAAAAATTCAAGAAACAATGATAAAAAATAAACAAGGTGGATAAAACAATACAAGAGATCTAATCAAATCAATTTGAAGATTAAAGCCCTAACTAACCATATCTGGTCATTCTTAGCTAATCAAATGGTAGGAAAGATAATTGGGGATAATTCCATAAGAATCTTGTAAAATACAATAAAACTTGAGCTCATGTCATATAGAAAATAGTACTACATGGATTTAAAAGCCATGGTTGTGGAGAAAATATGGGAAACCAAGATCACTACAAGGATATAAACAATCCAAGATTGCCAATAATGGATCTGCAAACCTTCTGGGAGATAGTCCTAGAGGATGGGTAAAGAAGTGTTAACTATTCTTCTAACTAAACTTTATGCCTATTTATAAATAGGTAACAATGTCTTCTTTATACTTTGATGAAAATGTAGAGATTTAGTTTGAGGAATTCATGTATACATGTTAATAATATCTAACTAATTAGGATAAATTCTACAAGGCCATTTGTAAAAGATTTGGAAGCAGAGACGATATAGTAAAGGAAGTCAACAAATTGATATAAGATAATAGAGTGAAAGATCATGTGGAGAAGTTTGAGGAATAAAAATCTTTGATGAATGCATTAAATCCTCCTATACTAGAATCTTATTATATTTCTAGCATCATTAGTGGATTAAGGAAAGATACCAAGCTGATGCTTAAGATCTTGAAACAAATTTTATTTGATGTAATCTTTTGAGCAAACAAAATAGTAAGATGAGTCTAATAATGCTATGGTTAGGAAAAATAAGATTGTTCAAAGATCAAACTTTCCTTTCAATATAGGAAGAACAACATCTAACTTTTCATCCAAATCTTCTAACCAATTAAAAATTAAGGCACCTTGAAGGAAAAAGCATTTTTATGATACTTTGCATAAACAAAAGAGAAAATTGGGCTTGTATTTTAAATGTAATGATATGTACATGCCTGGTTATCAATGTAGTCTTAAAACATTAAATATGATAAAGCAGAGAAAGTAAGAAATGGAAGAATTTTTAGATGTTAGAAGAAAAGAATTGGAAAAATATTAGGTAAATTTATTATTAATGTGATATTGTGTGATTAAATACACTAACAGATAACTATGTTCGCGGTACAATTATGATAAAAAGGAGTTTTCAGGGTAATAATTATCTTAATTAATATCGGGAGCATCCACGATTTCATAGATGAGTATGTGATTAAAGAAATTAAGGTTGCAATTGTTAAAACCATAGTATTAGTAATTATAATAACAAATGACAATGTGATGTTGTGTGATGCTCAAAGCCCTAAGCTTATATGGTTCAAGCAAGATTATGAATTCAGGGCTGACTTGAGGATTTTAAAGCTGAGAAGGTGCAATAATATAATGTTGGGAGTTGATTAACTGAAATTATACTCACCTATTCTATTTGATTTTATCAAAATAAAATTGTTATTTGGGAAGGTAATATGATTGAATTGAGAGGAGTTCTCAAAGAAGCTAAGTTACAAATAGTTCTTGTAACTGAAGTACAAATAATTTTTTTAACTAAAGTATACAAAGAATCTTAAAGAGACCATCTATGAATACATTGACCAATTTTTCTCTATAGAAGTTATTAGTAAATCACCACGTATGATAAAAAATTCACAAGTGAAGATCTTATTGAAAGAATATCAAGAAGTCATTGATGAACCAAAATAACTTATTCTAATAAGACAAGTGGATTATATAGTTTCATTAATTGTAGTATTTAATTCAATAAATATAAGACCCTACAAAAGTTTATTTATCCACAAGTAAGAAATTAAAAAATTGGTTAAAGAGATGTTACATGATGGAGTAATTCAACCTACACTCTCTATGCCATTTGGTGTTAGTTAAAAAGAAGAATAATTCATGGAAATTTTGTGTTGATTGTAACAAACTTAGTGATCTTGCTATTAAAAATAAGTTTTTAATTCCATTGATTGATGAGTTGATGAATAAGTTATATGGTTCTTAGTTTTACTCTAAATTGAACTTGAGGTCTAGTTATTATCATGTCAGGAATGTTTAAGTAAGATATTAAAAAAAGTCTATCATAATCATTATAAGTTCAAGTTAATGTCATTTTGAACTAAAAAATACACCGATCACCTTTCCAGACTTTAATAAATCAAGTATTATAACCATTTTTGATATTTTTTGATGATATATTAATATATGATTCTACATTAAATATGCATATCAAATATATAAGAGAAATATTAAAGGTATTGAGAAAGAATCAATTGAATGCGAAAAGATGCTTGTGTTTTTATTGTGAAAATCAAATAGAATACTTAAGTCTATCATCATATCGGCAAAAGGTGTTATCATAAATCCTAAGATTGAAGTAATAAAGGATTGACTTACTCCTAATTCAGTTTGAAAACCAAGAGGATTTGGAGGCTAGCCGGGATATCACAAGAAGTTTACTGAAGGGCTGGTATCATTAACAAACCTTAAACCTTTAACTACTAAAGACGGACAGGTTCCAGTGGGAGTATAAATGCTGAAAAAACATTCATTCAATTGAAAGCAGCTTAATGCAGAGCCTTCAGACTTTAATAACACGTGTTCTGAAAAGTGATGCTTGTTCCGCAGGATTTGATGCAGTTATATGCTAGAATAGCAGACCATTGGCCTTTTCCAGTAAGGCATTAGGGTTAAGCATCGGATGAGAAGGAGCATGTATATTTTTAGAATTTTTTATCAAATGTTTTTTCTTTCTTTTTTAATATTTAGAATTAGTTCTAGATATCAGCATGTGGGACTCCTAAAAGAAATCAAACAGAAAATGAAACCTGATTTCACCAAACATAAATTATCAAACCAATGGATGAAGATACTTTAAATTTATAAGAGAGAAATTGTAAATTATGATACACCAGGAAGTAGTATAATTGGCTACGGTTCTTGATGCACAGAAACTTTCACAGGGGACAAGATGGGATTGATCCAACCATCAGGCATTCAAGCAACATCAAGTATTAGCCATGGACTCAATTAGGAGCTGATAACCCTCTGGTACTGCTGTCTGTGCAAGCACACATTCTGCTAACGCCGGAACATCAGAATTGAGGTCCAGAAACTTGGCCAGAAATAGCAAGAGGTGAAAATCAGAAATTCTCTTCACAAATGGAAGATTCTTTGTACGGTCCAGATGACTCCTCAACGCTCTCATTGTCACTTGTGTGATCCTGTTCTCGATGGGGAAGGTTGATGAAAGAGGGCCCTGCATTAAATAATTCATGGACAAGAACATTGAACTTCTCCACAAGAGGCAGCAGAAGAGATATAATCATCCAGGACTGTGACATTATTATCTTGAAAATTCATTATGGCATGATAAAGAAGAATCAAATGAATGAATAGCTCCCCAGCACAGATATCCACTGAATGTTAAGTGACGAAGTCAAACAGGCGATGTCTACTGCTGTATAATTTTTCATTTTTCCCTGCTTACATTGCATTTTTCAGTCAAAGCCACAGTTTCCTTCCATGAACGGGAAAAAAAAATAAAAAAATCCTAGACTACATATCAGCTGATAGTCCTAACATAGATAGTGTCATTCTCAGGTTTCATCCAAAAAGGAACAAACAGTACTGCATGTGCCTGCTCCAAATATAGGAGTTCTAGCAATCTGAAATATTCATTATGTAACCTACCGGCATGATATAGCATCAAAGGTGAACTTACTCAAAGCAGAAAATGCCAAACCATTCAAACTTGTAGCTGTTGCATGAATTTGAAATACAGGTTCCATCCCCCAGTTTCAGGTATCAGAGCAGTCAATTGAAAAATGGCCCACTGATTATTCACCCATTTCTTTTTCTTAGTGGATCTGTGTCATTTGTACAGTTAAATTTCCACAATGGAAATATATGGCAGCAAATGAATTCCATGCGAGACCCAGTTGATATTAACTACATGTCATGCCAGCGCGCATGATATCACGGAGTTATAAGTTGTCGTGGGCTTGTAAAAAAAATCATAAAAAACATTATATGAAAAAAAATTATTACAATCCACAATATTTTCAAGAAAAACATTACAAAACTAAATTTTTAATCAGCTCAATATTAAAAAAATAAAATTGATAGAGATAATTTAAAAAAAAAAACAACTAAGCATGAAAACACTATAGCAATCTATAATATTTCATGTGGAATTATAAAATTGTAATTGTTCACCAGCTTAATATTAAAAATAATAAAATTGATAAAAATAATTTAAAAAAATTATAGAAAAAAAAAATCATGTGTGAAAATATTATAGCAATTCATAGTGTTTTTTTTTTTAAACTACAAAGCTAAATTCTCAATTAGCTCAATATAAAAAAAATAATAAAAAAACAATACTAAAAAAAATAATCATACAAAAAGGGAAAAAACCATGCGTAAGCTTGAGCAATGTCGTGGGTTTGTGAAAAAAATCATAAAAAAATTTACATGGAGAAAAACTATTGCAATCCACAATATTTTCAAGGAAAAAACTACAAAGCTAAATTCTCAACCAGCTCAATATTAAAAAAATAAAATAAAAAAAGATAATTTTAAAAAATCAGAAAAAAACAAAAGAAAAAAAAAACTAAGCAAGGAAACACTATAGCAATCTATAGTATTTCATAAGAAATTCTAAAGTTATAACTTTCATCCAGCTCAATATTAAAAATAATAAAATCAATAATTTTTTTTTTAAAAAGAATCATAAAGAAAAAAATTCATATAGAAAATATTGTAACAATCCAATGTTTTAAAGGAAAAAACTACAAAGCTAAACTCTTAACCAGCTTAATATATAAAAAAAAAATTGACAAAAATAATTCTAAAAAAAAACAACACAAAAAAAGAAAAAAATTTGAAAAAAATCATTTAGAAAAATATTGTAGCAATTTATAATGTTTTGCGAGGAAATATATACAATTGTAATTCTCAACCAGTTTAATATCAAAAAAATAAGATCAACAAAGATAATTTTAGAAAATATCACAAAAAAACAAAAGGAAAAAAAAACATACAAGAAAATATTGTAGCAATCTATATAGTGTTTCATGAGAAAATATATATTTATAATTTTCAACCAGCTTAATATTAAAAATAATAAAATCAATAAAGATAATTAAAAAAATCATAAAACAAATCATGTAAGGAAAAAATTGTAGCAATCAATGGTGTTTTAAAGAAAAAAATATAAAGCTAAATTTTTAACTAACTTAGTATGAAAAAAATAAATTTGATAAAGACAATTTTGAAAAAAAAAATCGATTAAAAAAAACATGTGGAAAAACATTGTAGCAAGACAAAAATTATATGGGGAAACATTATAGCATTCTATAGTGTTTTAAAAAGAACTACATAGTTAAAATCTCAATTAACTCGAAATGAAAAAAAAAATCAACAAGATAAATAAATAAAATAAAAAAACCATGTGAAAAAAATATTGTAACAATCTATAATGTTTTAAAGAAAAAAAACTAAAAATAAATTCTCAACCAGCAAAAAAAATAAAATTGACAAAAATAATTCTTAAAAGAAAGAAAAAATAAAACAAAAAACATATATGGAAAGCTAAAGCTCAATTCCCAACCAGCTCATTATTGAAAAAATAAATTAAAAAAAAAAGATAATTTAAAAAAAATATTGGGAAATGCTGCAGCAAAACAAAAACCATGTGGGAGAAACACTATAACAATCCACAATGTTATTTTTAAAAAACAACAAAGTTAAATTCTCAACCAGCTCATTATGAAAAAAATAAAATCGACAAAAATCAGTTTGAAAAAAAAGAAGAGATAAATCATAAAAGGAAAAAAAAAACCATATAGAAAAATATTATAGCAATTTATAATGTTTTAAAGAAAAAACTACATGGCTAGAGCCTCAACCAGTTCAATATTTAAAAATATTGGCAAAGATAATTTAAAAAAAGAAGAAGTTAATTTTGGAAAAAAGAAAAGAAAAAAAACATGTGAAAAAAAAAAACAGAGGGAACATAAGCTATAAATAAAAAACACGTTTTAGAGTTATTGATAATAATATCACACACACGTTAGAGGCCAAACAACTTGTAGTATATTGCCCCCTCATCCTATGAATGTCATATTGAAAGGAGGCTATGTGTTCGGTCACACAGTAATTCATGCTGCGGGGTAAGTGCAGGTTTTGTTTTCCTCATTACTGTAATGTACAAACACCATCCCTGTACATATTTGCCAAGAACATGAAAGATATATTGCATGTTTTATACAACTGTCAGACGACTTTGAAACTAATATCTAGCAAGGATTTGAAAAAATGCGTGGAAACCACTTTTTTGAATAATCAAACGAGATTCCTTCATACTCTAACCCAAAGGCTTGCGTGACTGCACAGCTAGACAGAATCCCTCGTATAGCATAACTTATATCTCTAAACCATCCCTTCAAATGCTTCTCTTCATTTTCAAGCAAGAATCATGCTCAGAACACTCTAAAAGAACTTTGCTATAAAAAGGATCCTTTCAGGCTTTCTCACTATAAGCTCCAATACTCCAAAAAATTATACCTTTTATGTAAAGGTTGCCAAACTATATACACCTCAACAGCAAACATTCTATCTTGTTTTTGCATAACACATAAACATAACTGTGATTGTCTAATGCCAGCACATAAAATAACCATACCCCCATTCTGAAAATATTATGATTTATTGGAGATACGATATTGCCATCTTTGTTGCCAGCATATCCACTCTTTGTGGTTATAAAATATGGTTGACTCTTTATTCCATGATATTTGTTGAGCAAACAATCTATATGAGACCCTTAAAACATCACATAATTGACTAGCTGGCCCCTCCATCCAAGGCATAGTAAAAAGAAGAAGACCACAAAGGAATATATATATATATATATATAAAATCATCTCTAGCAATCTGCACTTTGAAATAGAATGATTTATGTAAAGCTTCATATCCAGTTCCAATGACTCTAGCTTACCCACTGGCACATATATAGCTGCAAAACTTCTAAAGAAACCCCCCCCACCCCACCCCAAAAAAAAAAAAANAAAAAAAAAAAAAAAAAAGATATATCCTTCTAAGAACCTAGCTAGCAATCTCATCTCATGTATATGAAGAATGGAACTTCAACCTATCCTAGAACTTGGTACTCAAAAACTAGATGCACTGCAGCAATCAAAATAACGAGAAAACAGTGAAAGTTGACACTTCCTATGTTAAGCTATTTGTGTCACAAAAAAATATGAACAAAGAGAATACATATCACATCCCAAGTCACTCTGAAGCACACTCTCATGCATATGGCTCCGGAACTTTTTTCTTTTCTTTTGCCCCTCATGTTATTTTCTCTTTCCACATTGCTGGAATGCTATAAACCCTTCTCGTTAATGAAGATTTGGACAATTTCAGTCCAGAACTAGCTTAACACAAAGAAATTTATTAGATATTCCTTTTCCACTCAACTATCAACTATCAATCAATAAAGCATAATCCTATTTCCCAGGGAAAATAATACTTATCAACCAAAGATAAAGCCCAATATCAGAAAATAAACAACAACAAAAGAAATGCAATTATCAAACTTAAGGAAAAAGACTAATGCGTACATACCAGGTGATCTAAAATCTTGACAACGACCAAGAAAAAATCATTATCTACCTCCTTAACATCCTTGCTACCAACAACCACATCTTTCTTCATTTTAGATAACTTAGGATCGGCATCTTCCCCAATCTCCGTCTCAAACCATCCTTCTTTAAACAGCCTAATACACATATCACTCATCTGAAACGCCTCGAAATGCACATCGGCTCCCCCATCCTCATTCACCTCCAACTTTACCACCGCAGTAACCCACTCTTTCAATTCACTCTCAGCATGCAGCTCCGCCGCCTGAAGAACTTCCCTATGCGACAACGTATAGTCCTTTTTGTCCTGCATTATAGTCTGCGTAAAAATAAACCCCACTCTCCTCATTCCCAAACACGCCGTAATCGCCTCCACTAATTTTTCTTCATCAGAATCTCTCAAGAGCATCAAAACCTCTTCAGTCCCCTGCTGCGGAGGCTCGTATATGAAATCGACTTCAACCTTCCCCTCCTCCGACACCGTTCCGTACATAAACCCACCTCTTTTAACAGCAAAAGCGAGCGTTTCGTTAACATAATGCTGAAATGCATTAGCGCAATCGCGATCAAACGAGACAGAATCGCAGTGGGGATTTTCTTGCCTGGTGACTCTCATCTGTTTGGCAATAAGATCGTCGATTGTCATCTTCCGGCCGAAAGAACCAGCAGGTCGAACAGCGGGGCCGGCAATAGTTCTCTCTCCATCGTAGGCTAAGAAGATAAGGGAACCGTGAGAGATGCTGAGGGAAGAGAGAGGAGTGTCAGGGTTGGACATGTCAGTGAATTTGAGGAGATCTGAGGGTGATTTGGCTAAGAGGAGGCTTTGGTTGGTAGAGAGGGTTTGGCTGCGGATAGGGATTTGGAGTTGGTTTTGGATTAGGGTTTTGAGTTGGGAAACTGTGATGTTTGGGTGGTCGATGGAGACGCGTTCCAGCCCGTCTCTGCTGCGGATTCGAACCATCACCATCTTGCTTGTTTTGAGAGTATTGATCAGAATTCTGATCTTAGTCAGAAGAAGGAGAATCGGGTGCTTTGCTTCGCAGTGTGAAAACAGAGCGAGCGAGCAGAGGACCTTTTATCATTTTTTTTTTTATATGCGATGCTTGCTGGACGGGGAAGACGGTAAAAAGGACGTCTCGCAGCTCATCTTTCCTATAAACGGTGTCGCGGCGTCCTCTACTGCTGGTGCACTTTCCACAACGACGCCGTATGTAAAAAGGGCGAACTGCATCTTCTACCTCGTAGTCCATAAATCTTCCATTTCAATTCTATGACGTCAATCATTCATTATACTCCTTTCATGAAAGAATCACTTAAAAGGTTATTTTTTAAAATATATTTTATTTTAAAATATATTAAAATAATATTTTTTATTTTTTAAAAATAAATTTAATTTCAATAAATCAAAATATATAGAAATATTAAAAAATTATTAATTAAAAAATAATTTAATTTTTTAAAAAAATACTTTTAAAATACAAAAACTAATAAAACTTTACATCAAATTTGTGGATTGATACAATACCACAATGACTATACAATATGACTATTTAGATTAATAGGATAAATCTAATTTAAATTTAATTTTAAAAAAATATTGATCGATTGATCTAATTAAATTAATTCTAGATTTAATCTGGTAGAGAGATAACTTGTATGATTTTGGGACATTAGTTCAGGGATTGGGTACCTACAGACGAGAGGAGCGACTTGACCATTTGCTCTGCTGCTCACTTGAAAAACACAAGATACCATTCTCAAGCACAGGCAATCTCCAAAGACTAGAACATTTGTGGCCGAAACAGAAGAAGATGGCCTCCTGCAATTCACTGGCATATGATCTTTCCATCATGCCTGATGCCATGACACTTTTCGCTTGTGATTTGTATCAGTACTAACCAAATTCACTGCTACTAATTTCTGCCGTAGCTCATTGTGCCAGCCCACAGGCAATCCAGCAAGGACCAGCCTTCAGTCCACAGTGAGTAGCAGTCCAGCATCAGCCTATGCACCTGCCACCGGGCACCTCTTCCCGGAATAGCTGACAATCATGATTGTAATTCAAAACCCAAAGTCTAAAATGCTATAAACAAAAATCTAGCTTGACTTATTAACAAATAACTGGGAATGCATGCTAACATGTTGAATAAGTTAATAAGATCATCCTTACTCATCTTCTTTTTTCTTTACAGAACGAAATCTATTAAAAAAGAGATGATCAAGGATAAAAACAACAGACAAGACCCAAGAATGAAACTCAAAGGGAAAAATATAACTAAAAACGCTAGCTACCCTAAAAATTACGTGAACAAATTATAAATTATATGTGTGTGTATATATAATCAGATTAAAAATTTAAAATCATTCAAAATCGATCAAATTTGATAAAATCGATAAAACTGGATGGATTTCACAAATTAGACTAAAATTAAAAAAATTTATTGACTAAGTCGCTTTATGAGTTCTTGTCCTTGGATTCCCTACCAATGCACCCACAATCCCCACCCCTAGTCTCACTTTTTCCTTGTTAGGTTGGTTGTCATTAATGTGTAGCAATCATTAATGGACGTGTCGTCCATTAACAAATACAACAACCTTTTTGGAATGTCAAAGTTTGGCAGCCACCATTGTTGAAGATGAGCTAGAGTTGGTGGCCATCAATATTGACAACAAAGTAAGAAGAGCTGTCATAGATACCTATAAATAAAGGTATACATGAGAGAGCAAAATGACAGTGTGAAGGTGCAACCAAAGATGTGACAAATATAGGAGAGAGTGGGCTGCCAATGGCAGCCAGCAGTAGCTGTCATTGCAGCATTGCAAAGAGAAAAAAGAGTGAGGTTGAGAGTTAAAAGAGTGGATGATTTGTCCTCCTCTATTGTTATAAATCTTGTTTTCTTCTTATGTAATAAAATGGCCTCTCCTGTGGATATAGGCGGTTTGTTAAACCACGTTAAATATTGTGTTAGTGTGTTTGGCTTCCTATGAGCAAATATAAGAACACTACCGGTCGGAATCCCCTACAATTGGTATTAGAGCATTTGGTTTAAAGTGGTGTTTGATTTTTGCTCAAAATAAAAGTTCTTAAAATGGTGCTTTTGATTATACCATTGTATAGAGGAGGCTGAGATGAAGCCACTAGTGAAAATGACGTCGAAAATGGACGTCGAACATGTTCGCACACTCCTCCACATGCGGATGAGGTGGCAGTCCATGAGCACAGACGCGCCCCACTCGTCTTCTTTGCCTAGATGGGTTGACCCGACCCGAATACAGTAGACCCGACTCATATGACTGACCCGAATAATAATGATGTCAACATGGTATAATTGTGATGTCAGTCTGCACAATATGCATGCCAAAATGATGATGTCAGTATGACATGATTGTGATGTCAGCATGCACAATATGCATGTCAAATGATGATATCAGCATGATGTAGATATGATGGCAGCATAGTTGGCATGCCATGTCAGCGCCTAGTCAGCTGACACATCATCACAAGGTACCCACTTTCCAACATATCAGCTGTAAACTGAGAATGAGCCGAGCCGAGTTGAGCTGAGCCAGATTGGAGCCGAGCCGAGCTATTAGATTCTGTGTAGCGAAGTCTATATGCAACTAGATCTGAGATTGAATATGGATCGTTGATTAAGCCAGAATTATTTTGATCAAATCTTAGTTGTCTGAAATGCGATTTGGATGATTTTAGACTTGTTTCCAGCTAATTTGATCATTTTAGATGCAATGGTATGGTCCGATTATTGAGATTAAGACTAGAAATGACAATGGTGAATTATTAAAAAAAGATTGCCCGATCAAGAGGCATCTAAAGGTCATCATAGTGGTTGATGGAAATAAAAAAGAAGAAATCACACATGTTTGCCTAATTACATGTGTTGAATTGTTATGTGGGGAAATTTTAATTACCTTGAGGGAAGGCAAAAATTGGAACACTCTAGACACCCGATCATGTGGATAATTTGAGGTAAAGAGTGAAATTTGATGAAGACCCTGATAATGAAAAAGAAATACAGCAAAGGGATAAAAATTAGCACCCTATTTTGACTTAAACAGGTGTTGTGACAGGAAGAGCTGCTGTCAAACATAAAAGCAAAGAATAGGGAGAAATCTGGAGAACATAAATTGTATGATGGCACACGGAGATTGTGTAGGAGTAACTAGAGGATCCAATGAGATACTGTAGTGAGACAACAAGTGCAAGGAGAAGAAGAGTTCCTAGATGAAGCTTAGAGCACAGACTGTGTGAAAAAGTTGTACAATAGGAAGTCTCTTGTGCTCTTGATAAAGACAACTAGCGAGGACCTTTCCAATGCATGCAAGGATGGAAAGATAAGTTGTTGCAGATACACCTAATTAAAGGGGTGCAAACATAGAATATGAGATGAAAGATTATAAAGAGTGCATCGTAACTTTCTCTTTCTATGTGATCAGTAGCAGTGATTTCTCCCATAGTCCACACGGTGAAAAAGAATCTTAGAGTCACTAAAGAAATTCTCGATAAAAGAGGATATGACCGTTTTATGATGGATGAAGACACCTCAGATAGAAGGTGTGTGGGCCATGAAAGGAGCTCAAGTACAAACTACCATATGATGAAGAGCAAAAACATCTTGAATAGAAGGTGTGAGGACCATGATATGAGTCCAAGATCAAATCATGTCATAAAGACAGACGAAGACACCTTAGACAGAAGGTGTGAGGATCGTGATATGAGTCCAAGTTCAGAATGTCTCATGACGACAGACGGAGATACCTTAAGAGAAGGTGAGAGGATTATGATACAAATCCAAGTTCAGACCGTCTCATGATGATAAGCGGAGATACCTCAAAAACGGTGTGAAGGACATGATAGGAGCCCAATTTCAGAATGCCCTAAAGCCAATGTGATGGCTGGATATAAGTGGACAAGTGTATAGCCAATGAAGAAGCTATGAAGAGCATGGAGACAAATGCAGGATTGACTTTCATGGATATTGCTCCTATGCTAAAGATCAATGAGCTAGAAAACATTTGTCTTGGACAATAAGTGGATGACTCGTGGAGCATTAATATGCGACTACTATAAAAGAGTAGAGGGCATGTGAAGGTTATGGGAACAAGTTGGTTTTTGTCAAGGTGGTGAGCTCGGTAATGGCATTGTAATACTTAGAGTATAAAGATAGATATTAATCAACCTTTAATGAGTTGTCCCTATGGTTAAAGGTGAAGAGTTACCTGGACTCTTGAGACTAAGAGAGGAGACTCATAGAGAAGTAAGGTATGGTTTCTAGGGTGGAACAGAGGGCAAGTGCAACTCCTGGATGAGTAGACTCTTGGAAGAGTGGTAAACTCGTGATCACATTAAAATACTCAATAACTATCGCACTTGAGAATATCCGTTTAAGGGGGTGTTGTAAGCCTTGGTGTGGGGCTTGAAAAATCATTCCGGACTAAGTATAATTGATACTCTCGAAGGGGAATGTTGTGTCTTAGAGACAAGTATTAACACTTTTTAAATGTGAAGTGGTAGATTATCTAGTTGTAATGATCCTTTTGTGTGAGAAAAGGTGTGTTTTGGTAACTCTAGTGATTGAAAGGTTTGGCAAGTACCTATAAACTTGGTCAAAGATACTCTCAAAATGATAAGTTTAGAAGAGGCATGAGGACAATTGCCTACATAAATGCCAAAAGGAGTGATTGTTGGGTTGGTTGTCATTAATGTTCAACAATCATCAATGGACGGTACCATCCATTGACAAATGCAACAACCCTTTTGGAATGTCAAAGTTTGGCAACCATTATTGTTGAAGATGAGTTGGAGTTGGTGGCCACCAATATTGATAACAAAGTAAAAAGAGTTGACATGGATGCCTATAAATAGAGGCATACATGTGAGAGAAAAATGAGAGTGTAAGGGTACAACCAAAGATGTGAGAAATATAAGAGAGAGTGGGCTGTCAAGGGTAGCTAGCAATAGTTGTCATTGCAGCACTGTAAAGAGAGAAAAGAGTGAAGTTGAGAGTTGAAAGAATGGATGATTCCTCCTACTCTATTGTTGTAAATCTTATTCTCTCTCTCTCTTTATGTAATAAAATGGCCTTTCCTGTGGATATAGGCGATTTTCCGAACCATGTTAAATATTATATTAGTGTGTTTGGCCTCCTATAAGCAAATATCAGAACACCACCGGTCAAAATCCGTATACATCCCCTTTACTCAAATCTCAAATTCTCAACTTCATTGCCTTGCATGCATTTCAAAGATGCCATCGCTGCTAAAAACTAAGAGATCACAAGAATAAGATGGAGTCGAAGAGTAGAGCAATAACTCTCATTGTTTAAGATTCAGACACATTGTATTGGCCTACTTTATTATTGTAAATCTTATTCTCTCTCTCTCTATGTAATAAAATGGCCTCTCCTGTGGATATAGGCGATTTTCCAAACCATGATAAATATTATATCAGTATGTTTGGCCTCCTATGAGCAAATATCAGAACACCACCGATCAAAATCCATATACATCCCCTTTACTCAAATCTCAAATTCTCAACTTCATTGCATGCATTTCAAAGATGCCATCGCTAATAAAAACTAAGAGATCATAAGAATAAGATGGAGTCGAAGAGTAGAGCAATAACTCTTATTGTTTAAGATTCAGACACATTGTATTGGCCTTCTCACTACAGATCAGCAGAAAAGGTATGTTATGTGATGCATGTGATTTTATCTTCTATTTTTTACTAGTGGTGTCTGCAACTGCAGTAAAAATCATAAATCTATATATTCTCATTTAATCATAACAAGTAATTGCATCAAAGAGATCAAAGATCTATACGCATGCATAGGGGATTAAGAGATGATTATAGCTTAATTATGGCCATGTTTTGTCGTATTTTGTGTGCAGTGTGCTAGTAAAATAATTGTAAGAAATATCCAAGTGAAATTACCAAATATTCATCTATATAAGAAAGGAAAACATGGAAAAAAGTTACGGAGTCCCTATGAGCCTTTATAACTACTCTCTTAACAAGTAGTTTGAATAGTGCTACAAAGGTTATTACTATCTCTGCCCTTCTCACTTCTCCTTTTTAATTATAATCTAAGAATTTGGTAATGATTGGTTTTTTCACTTGATTATTATATCTGAATTTCACATGACTTTAGTCTCCGAGAAGATTTAGTCAAGAATTAAATTTTAGTTAATAAAATTTTATAGATATAGTTGTATTTTTAAGTTATTTAAATTATATATAATTTTTTATTTGAATGATGTATTTTAAGATGTTTGGATATTTGTATTATTTATTTCACTTTTATTTTAATTATGTTATATTGTTAATTATTATTTGATTGGAATTGTCAATACATAATTAGTAAAAATAATTTACTTGCGATTTTACAATTCAAGTTTATGATCCAAGTTTATATTGTATATTTCATGTTGTATTAAAAAAATATTTTTGACAACCTTAATATTTGAACCACATAAATAACTATTAAAAGCAATGGCAACTCTAAAGCTACCATGCCATGAAGGAGTTTAGTGTTACGTGCTATATGTAATGTTAAGTTAAAACTTAATTTTATTACATTTAGTTAGATGATGCATATGAGTCTCACTAAAAACTGAGGTTTAACCTCAATTTCTAAAAAGCAATTTTTATTTGCTTTTTAAAAGCATTTTCTCTCACCTGTACTGATAAAAATCAGGGAGAAGAAAACTATTGAAAAAAATATATCATTGCTAACCATTTTTAAATCTATCATTATCATCTCATTTCCAAACTTTTCCTGCCTTGTTATTCCCCTTCGTTCCCTTCTCTCATCTTGATAATTTTCTAACTTGGCTTTTTCTATTTCTTTAAATTTACCTTGCTAAACTTGTTTAATAAAAGTACTTTCCAATGATTAATAAGCTTTGTATTGTTGGTTTGTTTTTTTGTAAATTGAAATCTTATATCCCAGCACCCTTTTTTTCATTCGTTCATGTTAGATCAAATTCAATATAAGATTTCTATATGATTTAGGCTAACATGGCATTTCTTTTTAAGTTTGTAGAAATAAACAACAAATCTGTGTTGGAGAAACTCAAACAAGAGAAGAGTAAAGGTGATGTAAACTCCTCTTTTTTCATTTGTTTTCATGCTAGATCAAATTCAACATAGATTTTCATATGATTTGGGCTAGCATCACGTTTCTTTTTAGGTTTGTAGAAATAAACAGCAAATTTGTGTTGGGAAAACCTAAACAAGAGAAGAGTAAAGGTGTTGTATATTTGTTCATGTAACAAACACTAATCGTGAGTTTCTTCCTTATCTCCATCTAAAGATTTATTTTAATTAACTATAATTTTTAATTTGTGTGATTCTTCATTAATTTATTTTAATTGTAATTAATTGTCAATGTTGTTAATTAACTACAAACTATTACTCTCTATGTAACATGTTTTTGAAAGTAGGTGATTTTCTTTATAATTTTTTTATGTTGCAATTACTTATATTTTATGGAATTTTGTATGTTTTATTAATATAGGTTTTGTCTGCTCTAAAATAGGTTTCCTTTTAGTCGATTAATAATTAGATTTAACTACTACTTCTTTATTTTCTTTTGTATATAGCTAAAGGAAGTGTGATATTCTGTTTTGCGAGGATTGAATCAGGGTATTGTATAATTGATAAAGTTTTAAGGTTTTTGGTTTCATATAGAAGAGTAAATAATCATCTTGCTTATAACAAATAAAAGTCCTAAATTGTAAATTGGGTTTTTTTTGTAAAAAGTAATGTTGAAAGTCTTGAATTGCAGATTGGGTTTGATTTGTAGAAATCAATGTTTGTTATAACTGGGTAAAGTTGTTGTGGTTGAAGCAAATGAGGAAAAGTTTCATTAATTATTGTTTAGCATTTATATTCAATATAAAAAGCTTAACTCCCACATCCTCTTTAAACAAAATCACTTGTTATGTATAGTATGACTTTGATGCTAGCTCTGTTATATGTCCCTTATGCTTCCAGTTTGATATTGAAGGAAACAAGGCACTGTAAAAGGCTTCCACTACATAAATAAAAATAAAATTCACTTTTAAAAAATTAACAAGAACAATTGATGCTTTAATAATAACCCCAACAAATAGATAAGGTAGTCAATTTTAAAACTTAAAATTCAATTACTAGAAAGCCAAGAAAAAAAATAGAGAAAAGACTATTGATTTTCATAGTATACAAGCATGTGACATGTCTATAATCATCTTTATAATTACCCCTCATATTCTATTGTGTTTTGTTTTGTTTTATTTTGTCTTGCAAATTATTGAAATTACATTGTATCAACACCTAATGCTTTCAATTTTCCTTAAAGAAAGATTATTAAAGTGTGTTTCGTCAAGTATCAATAAACTAAAGTGTCCCTATTATTTAATTTCGCAAGTGCACGAATCCTAACAAGTTATAAAGTGATGAGTAGAGTATCGTCCTATAAGGATTTGTAAAAATTACTCCTAATTACCAAAGTCTTTTAAATTATGATCTATTTGAGGAATTGAATGAGATAGTTTATGAAAAAAAATAATGATTAAAAACAAACAACTAACTAATTAAATGTTATTGAATTTAATTCTACTAGTTCTAGGATTTTTGACTTATCATAACTATTCCTATGTGAACTTTCTCGATTGAATTAATTACTCCTAGCGTTGATAATTAGGTTTTTCTAATTTAAACATTAATCTCTCTCGAGTATTATTGAATTATTTCAACAAGTAAACTTCATATACTCTATAAAATTTTTGAAGTTGTCGAAATTTATTAAGTATCATAAAACCTTTAACAATTACAAAAGTTCCTAGGATATCTCTATGCTATAGATTTCTTAAGGTATTTTAAACAATAACTAAAACAATTATCACTTCTTAGTCCTAAATTAAATTCCAAATCATACAAATGTTAGCCAAACATACTTGAGTATTATACATAAAATGAAATACTCAACAACTTAATTTAATAATTCAATCAAATAATTTATTCATATATTTATAATAAGGTTACATTAAAAATCCCAGAATAAAAGTCCACTTCATAATTAAATTAAACAGAAACAAACTTGATATGATTAACATCACTCAAATATAGAGAATGATAGTAGAATAGATAGGTTCCTTCAATTTTCTCTAATTTTGTCTCTCGTTTCCTTTGCTTTCTGTCTCTTGTTTTATATCTATTTTTGCCTTTGTTTTGTGCCGCCTCCTCTCCTCTTTTTAATGTATTCTATGGTCTCCCTATGTCTTTGTCTACCTAGTTGAACCCTTCATTTTCTTTTTCATATTCTGGACTTTTTACCCCTAGCTGGCAAGAAGAAAATTTCCTTCTTTGTTTTGTATTCCTTTCCTCTCTTTATAGGCCAGATTTGAGGCAGAAGATTTATGAACCCAAAGATCTCTATTTTTAGAGAAATTATAGAAAATTGAATCTTCTTTTCAATGACACCGATCTTGTAATTTATGGGCCTCTGGGACTTGAGATATGAGTCATAATGCAAAACAACGTTTGAAGTTCATAAAGTTCGGGTTTGATTCAATTTCTGTTTTTCAACTTGTTCTTTGGGCTTCAAAATAGCAAAACTCATTTCTTTGCCCTTCATATGTTTTGTAAACCTTCATCTCATATATTTGAAAATGATAATAAATGCCTAGAACTAAATTGTATAGCTTTCTTTGCAGCCAAAAATCAATCAATATTTGATTTTACTATTGAAGTTTGCTTACTCAATAATCTAGTATATAAAAAAACATTCATTTCCCATGAGGTCAATAGTTCAAAAAGGATTCAACATTTTAATTAACTTGTGCAACACATCCAAAATATTTCAAAATCAAGCATGAATAATGGAAAATATACATGTTAAAACTTCTCTTATCAAATACCCCTAAACTTAAATGTTTGCTTGTCCTCAAGCAAAAAGGAAACCATGAAAGCAGAGGGATAAAAGCTCATGATAAGTTCAACTTTCACATTCAAAGGGCTTCCTCATACAAACATTCACTTTTTGACTTAGTTCATAAACAATATTAGATAAAGAAAAACTAAGCATTCTTACTTTCTCAATTTAAATCATTGTACAAACTTCCAACTCATTCATGTGTCTCATGTGTTTAGCATCCTTGAATTGTGCACAATCATTTTTCCATTACCTTTTCTTAATAATATAAAGAAGGTAGCCAACTTTAAGAGCTACAACACACTTTCACTTATCTTTTGACAAGGGCGATTCTTTTTAAAAAAAAATTATCACTTGTCTTTTAACGTAAATATAATTATTTTATGATGAATGCACCTAGTTAATTAACATGTCACAAACTTAAAATACATTTGCATACTTATATTTTAAGATATCATTTGACGTAAAAGTTAACATTTGTAATAAATACTCCTAATTACTAAGCAACTCATAACATTGAAGTAGATACATATCATATATGTATTCATTCACTTTCATACTCCTTATCACTCCTTGTTTTAATATTTGGTCAAAAGGTAATAATAAAAAAGAAACAACACACTTATCTTTTATGCATAACTACACAATTTACATGATTTTGCTAGAAAAATATATTTTAATAATTCCAAAGAAAATAATCCTGCTTAATCTAACTTTATAAGATATTATCTATTCTCAGCCAAGAAATATCATGGATAACATAATGAAGCACCTAAAAATGTCAAAGTTAGTCTTAAAAGCATATCGCTTTTATCCTCTATTTTCATAGTCCTAGTGTGTTGCAGTGTCTTCTATAGTCAAAGTATGCAATGTCTTCCCCAAACTTAAATATCATATTATCCTCTAATTAGTTTTTAAAGTTCAAATTCATCAAAAAAAAATTTTGGAAAGCTAATATAATTTTCTAAAACTTTCATGAAGATAATTTATTCAAATTTTAATGTTAGCAATGACATTTGTTCAGACAATAAGATAAGGATTGTCATCAAGTTAGGATGTGGTCACCCACTTAATAATTAGTCAACAAATTAATAGTTCTAAATTTTATCTTATAAAAGAAGGCATTTGTCATGTATTTAGACATCTTGGTTTTCAGATCAAGATCATGTTCTTGCTATTTTTCTTTATACTTTTGTAATGCTTATGTTTTATTTTTGTTAATTTCTTGCTTATACATTTCATTTCCTTTTCTTTACTTAGTTAATATATTTTATTAATTTTATTATCTTGTTTATTTATGTTTTTCTTCTTCATTATATTTATTATATTAAAGTGAAGATGTTACACTAATGGTGGAAGGATAAATATAATATAAATTCAATATGGACTTCAATGCTTATATCCTAAACAACTTGCTATTAACATGTCTTATCATTTTTATCTTATTAATTCTTAATACCTTACTTTCTAAATAGTTAATCTAAATTTATATTGTATAACACTTGGTACAACAAATGCTTGACACTTTCATATCCTAACTATATGGTATAACCAACATATATGCTCTAAAAGAAACTTGATTTGTTGTTAATATAAGTTAACATTATGAACTCCTGACAATATCTAAAATTTTAGTGTTATTTAAATAAGATAATTAATATGATCATATTAACAATTTATAATGAGTTATTAATGAGAAATTATCCAATTGTAACCTTCTTTGTATGTAGTTTCCAATTGAGTAATAAAATGAGTTTATATTATACTTGTTTGAAATACCATTAGGGGATCCTCTAATCTTGATATTTATTTTTATTATTATTTAATCCTCACATTAATCTTACAATCTCAAATTCCTCTTTCTTTTGTTGTTATTGTTATTGTTCTTCTTATTATTATTTATAATTTATCTAATTAATGTCGTTGTGATTTGACTCCGGTTTTGTCGAATCATTTATTATTTCAACACTCCTACACTTAGAAAAAGACATAAATCTTTTGGTTGTGTCAACCAGCCAAAACTATAAAAAAGCTAAATAATGATTGAATAACACGTCATCTAGGTTAAACCCTATAAATTAGAGTTTTTAATTTTGAATTTGAGAAATTACACTCTAATTGTTTTTCAAACTCTTAATTTCGTGCAATTTCACCCTTATCAAACTCAATCATCAACTCTAAAGTTCAACTTCATTTTCTTCTTGGTCTAGGGTTTCTAATCTGTGCACTTAAACCCTTAATCAACCATTAAACTTTTAATTTTTTTTAATTTGGCTCTTTATTTAGTCAATTTCAGTCCCTATAATCACATGCATTTTTTTAGTTTGGTCCTTAGCATTTAATTTCTTCAATAAAGTCTCTAATTGCCCATCAAATTTCAATATTCTTACAATTAAACCCCTGATTCATCCAATTAAACCTATTAAAAAACCAATTAAATCCTCAAACTTTAATTTATTTAAATTAATATCCAAATTGACTCCAAAAATCAAATTTCCTTGCAATCAAGTTCTTAATAAAATTAATTAAGCTTTCTAAATTTTTTTTACCCCAAATAAAAATATTTTCATCAATAAGACGCTTTGTCAATTAAAATTATGATGCTAATTTTATCAATCTTATACATTTTCATCCTTTAAATTTTTGCTCTTATCATTTTGATCCTTCACCACCAACTTAGGTATCTTTTAGGATTTCTTCATGTATATCCTTTTGTATTTTGATTTTTATTTTTTATAAGGTTAAAAGTGGGTAACAATGCTATTTATCTACCTTCTATTACTATTTATCTAATACTACCTCTAAGGATAGGGCAACCTCTACTAGCTCTTACATTATCCCTAGCTAAAAGATGACCAACCCTTATTTAAGCTCGTATCTAAACCTGTACTTAGGTCTCTCAATCCAGTATTGCTCATTGAATAACTAAATTGAAGCAATGATCAAGAGATCTTGAAATTTTTTCTCATACTTTAGTATTATCATTCTCCTTTATTTAAAGGGAAATAAACTCCTACTCCTTACTTCTCCTATATTGTATGTAGTAATAACTAGTTTTAAACTCTACCTAAAAATTTATCTAAGATAATAAATTTGTAACTTTTTTCTCCATCATAATCGCCTATCATAAATGTGCACTATTTAAAAGTAATTAGGCCATATAATCTATTAGCATTTCATTCGGCATTGGAATCAATATGAGAGACTCTTCCACGTTCCAAAGCTAATGTCTAACAATTTTAGTATCTTTATATTTCATAATACCCCCTTCTCTCCCTTATGCTCTTCACCTAATGCATTAGGGTGAGGGCATTATCAATGTCCACAACACCTATTAACCCTATCAAACTTGACATTATAGCCCTCATAATCTATTCCAAGCATATATGATCCTAACATGACATAAATGTCACAGGTAATAGACTGGGGGGTTTACTGGACTATTCCACCCTATCAGATGCATTAAATGGCGGCATCCCTAATAACAATGATAAATAGACATCTTTAAGCATAGATAACTCCCTCTATACTAAATTGGCATAACCGGTGAATGAGATGCAGTTTCTCATAAGGGTATCTCTTATCTAATCCTCTCTACTATCAGTAGATCAACTTCTATTCCAAATAAAAATGGGATCAAACTGAGTCCTCTTTCTAATATGAATCATCCTATAATATAAATTTATTATTTTTTAGTAGAACTCTTTTTAATTTCACAAGTCTGCTAAATCACAACCAAAAGCTTTGAAAAAATTACAAGGCAGTTTTTTTTTTGTTAATAAGTGATATGACCAAAAGATTGATATCTTCTTCCAAATGCAGGAGTATCGAATTAATAAATAACCTAGCAAGACAGAGATCAAACCATAGGAAAGTTAATTATATAAATTATAGATAACAATAATACAATAATAACAACAACAATAGTAGTAGTAGTAGTAGTAGTAGTAGTAGTAGTAGTAGTAGTAGTAGTAAAGAAGAAGAAAAAGAAAAAGTTGATGAGAATAATAAAATGGAAGATTAATGTAATGATTAAATAATGATAACAACAATTGTCAAGATTAGAGGATCCACTAATGGTATGTCAAATAATTATAGTATAAACTCTTATTATTCAAATAGAAACCATACACAAAGAAGGTTCTAATCAAATTATAAATTATTAACATAATTACATTAGTTATCTTATTTGATTAATGCTAATACTTGTAAATCTTGTCAGGGATTCATGATTATAACTTATGTTAACAATAAAACCACTTCATTGAAATAAGAATTTGTTAGGAAAGTAATCATCAATTTATGTGATGTCGAGTGTCAAATCTGTTGTCACTTTTGATAAAAAATCCACTTCAACATTTTTAGTGCCTTTTTCATCCTCGATTTCTTCCTGATTGGTTATGACATGAGGAAATGAAAGTGATGGTGGGTAATCATCTTTCTTACAAGGTTCAAGAATTGGTTTTTCAATAACCTTGCCACTGCGAAAAGTGATAACTAATTTGACTTGATCCATGTGTTGGCTTCCAAAACTACTTGTATTTGTATTATACCATCCCTTGGGATTTTGGTGTGGTTGAGATGAAAACTTACCTTTCTCTTGAAAACTAAGAGCAGGTGTGAATTTTGCAAGAGTATCTTTAAAACCTGTGATACTTTGATTAAGTTAAGTATTGATTGTCTCTTGCTTTTCAATAAATACATGCAATGTTGCCTCAAGATTTCTTTTAGAAGGTTAAGCATAAGGAGGTGTATATCCATGATAATTTTGGAAATTATGTTGTGCTTGAAACGATGATCGAGAAGTTTATGCATTGCTATTATTACTTTTCAATAGAAATTTGGGTGATTTCTCCAATCAAGGTTGTATGTTTGCGAGTATGGATTATGATTGGGCCTTTGAAAACTATTTAAAACATGAGCTTGTTCATGAAAACATTCCTTAAAAGAAGGTAAAGTTAGACAGTCATTGGTTGAGTGTTCATTTGTTTCACAGATTTGACACACAATGTTTTGAATAGATTTTAATTGACCACTCTTTTTCAATTCTAGTGCATCGATTTTCTAGCTAAAGATACAAATTTAGCTTCGAGGTCACGATCTTTCTTAAGGTTATACATACCTTTACTAGATATATGAGGATGAGTTTTAATCGGTGTCTCATAAATGCCTATAGTGTCCTAATTTTAAACATTTTCAACTAACAAGCTTAAGTGCTTTATTGCTTTATTAGGGTCTTTATCTTCAAAGGTTTCATTACATATCAATTCAATCATTTGCCTATCTTTAGGTGTTAACCCTTCATAAAAATATAAAACAAATCTACATGTTTCAAAACTATGATGAGGGCAAGTATTCAGTAAATCTAGATATCTATCCCAACATTGATAAAATGTTTCTCCTGGTTTTTGAGTAAAAGTGGTGATTTGTCTTTGAAAAAGTTTGTTCTATGTGATGGGAAATTTTTTTAAAAAAACTATTATTACATTTCATCCTAAGCACGAATAGATCTTGATCTCAAATTTTATAACCATGTTTTAGCTTTATCTTTTAATGAAAAAGGAAAAAATTTTAATTTGATAGTATTCATGCTACAATTTAAGTCATTATACGTGTTATAGACCTCCATAAGTTCCCTTAAATGCAAGTGTGAATTTTCTAAATTTAAGCCATGGAAAAAAGGTAAAAGTTGAGTAATGCTTAGCTTAAACTTAAAATGAGATGCATCAAGAGGAAAAACTATGCATGATGGTGCACTTGTTTTTGTGGGATTCATGTGGTCTCTAAGTGTTTTAACACGGTTATTGTCATTATTCTCATTATGAAGTGATTGATTATTTTTTTTAACCATATTTTCTAAAAATGATGAGGATACCCTACAAAGTCTACTACTTAATATATGTGACCACACTCTTATGCACGTGTAAGAATAGAATAAAAAGAAAAAGAAAAGAAAAGAATAAAAAAATAAAAGAAAAGAAACAAAGTTATATACAAAAAATAGTAAAAAGAAAAAATAAAATAAATACTATAATTTATACAAGAACTTACCTCCTTGGCAATTATGCCAAAAACTTAACACGAACAAAAGATTTATGTCTTCTCCCAACTGTAGGATTGTTAAAGTAATAAATAACTCGGCAAGACCGAGGTTGAATCATAATGAAGTTAATTGTATAAATTATAGACAACAATAATACAATAACAACAACAATAATAACAATAGTAGTAGTAGTAGTAGTAGTAGTACTAATAATAATAATAATAATAATAATAATAATGAAGAAATGAGAACTTTGAAATGGAAGATTAATGTAATGATTAAACAATAATAACAACAATTATCATAGTTAGAGGATCCACTAATAGTATATTAAACAAGTATTGTATAAACTCTTATTATTTAATGGAAAACCATACTCAAAGAAGATTTCAATTAGATTATAAATTGTTAACATGATTACATTAGTTATCTTATTTGATTAATGTTAATACTTGTAAATCTTGTTAGGCATTCACGATTATAACTTATGTTAACAACAAATCAAGTTCCTTTCATATTAGTTATATCATATAGTATGAGTTATGAAAGTGTCAAGCATTTGTTATACCAAGTGTTATACAACATAAATCTAGATTAACCATTTAACAAGAAAAATATTAAAAGTAAACAAGATGACAAATATAAAACATGTTAGTATCAAACATTAAGGTCCATGTTGAGTTTACACTATACCTATTCTTACATCATTAGTGTAACTTTTTTACCTTGAACATAATAAACTTAATTAAATATAATGAATGAAAGAAAAAAAATAAGAACATAAATAATATAAAAGTTAACTAAATAAAGGAAAGGAAAGGAAAGACATAAACTTGATATTAATGAAAGCAATACAAAGAGAGAAAACAAGAGCATGATCTTAATCTAGAAATCAAGATGTCTAAATGCATGGCAAATGCCTTCTTTTGTAGGTCAAAATTAGAAAATATTAATTTGATAAATAATTGATGAGTAGGTGACCATCTCTTAACTTAATGAAAATCCTTATCTTCTCTTATCTGCCCAAAATATCATTGATAACGTTAAAATTGGAACCACTAACATAAACGTTGTAGGAAATTGTCTCAGCTTTTCAAGAAAAAAAATAAAGGTTATTTGGACTTCTAGAACTCTAGATATGAGATCTAGCACTAAATAATATTTTGGTTGTAGGACAAATTCAGACTTCTTTGTTGTTGTTATAATTTGAACTTGAAAATGACCTTTTTAAATCTTAGGCTAATGAAAATTGTATGGCTATGTCTTAATTTTCCATCCATATAAAGTAGACCTAAATCCAAGATCTACAGCTCTAAATATGACCCAATTACCAAACAGTGTTTTGGTTTGTACTGCATCATCTCTTTTCTATGTTTGACCATCTTTTTGTCCTTTCAATTTTAGTTTTTAAACTCATCAATCAATCCCTTCATTTATGTGATAAGCCTGTATTTAAAATGAATATTTACCATAAATTAAAGGTATCTTATATTATTAAATATGTTGTTATAAAACATGCTTTAGTTAATGAGTTATTGATACTTCAAGTGTAAAATAATGATATAAAATCTTAATAAAAATACACTTTGAAATACTAATCAGCAAGTAGTCTTTATATATTTATCATTGAGTCCCCTTAATTATGCATCATTAGATTCATAAATCTTTTTTATAAATACTTTAAGGTGAAATTTAATTAAAGTGAGTTTATTTTAACAAAATTTCAATGAAGTTTTCTCTAGATAAAGCCCTATCCAAAATTCTATTATGCTTAATCTCCTACATGAAATCAATTCCACATAATTGTTCATCGTTTCTCGATAGCCTTAAGTATATCGCTTGTTAATAAAATTTTCATCTATTTCATGATTAAGCAAGATAGTCTTAAACTATTTATAACAATTCCATAATTCCTAGATATTTTACATATATAGCATAATTTGTCACAATTACCAAAAGTATCCTAAAATAATTATATAAGTTTCATATCATGATAAAATTATGTTTATGTTATTCAAATACATATAATGTATACTTAGACAAAAAAAAAATATAGCAACTAAAGTCAATGTTGTACAGTTGCTTGTAATGCATATAATAATCAATAAATATAAAACACATATTTACATATCCTAAAAAAAAGGAGGTAACACTTATTTCTATAATATCTATCCATTATTAAAATTGTTCTTAACATTAAAAAAAACCATCAATTTTAATAACTAAGTCTCATATTATAACATCAATCATTACACCTATCTAACTTTTTACAATCATCCCTTGTCTATAGAATTGATTTAAATATTCATTTAAACAAGTTATTGTTTAAACAACTGACTTTATTAATTAATGAACCGAGTCCTCGTCAAAGCAAATAACTTTGATATTCAATAAATCATGTCCTCATCCAGATAATAACTCTAATATTACTTTAATTTTTTTAATCCTTATCCAAATGGTTGATTTTAAAAATCAAACACTTAATTAAGTCCTTATCTAAATAGTTAATTTAAACATTCAATCAATTTAATTAAGTCTTTATTCAAACAACTAAATTTAACTCATAAATAATTAGCTTTTATCTAAATAATCAACTTTATTATAAATTAATTAAATAGTTTATGTTGAAATGACTGACTTTAATATACATACTAATTAAAAATGAATGATTTTATCATATCAATTCTTTTTCTTCATCATTTTCAAACATATATTATAACAAAACATTTTTTTAATCAAATCAGTGAGATGTCAGACATATATCTAATACTCTTGTCACACAAGCTCTCTCAATTAGAGATTTAGCTTTGGATGCCTCTTTTAATTTCAATGAGAGATATCCTTATTAATATACTATTAACTCAACATATGAATTTATATTCATGATAGAAATTTTTATTCATACTTAAGCATTTCATATTTACACTATACAAATCTAAAACTCAACATATCATAATTTTCCTTAATTTACTATAGTTATTCCCTACTTCAAATTTGCATTTAACATTTGATTTCATATTTTCTATAATATAAAATCATATATATTTTCATTTTATATGAAAATTCATAAATGATTATAACTTCAAATCAACACAAGTCATTAAACTCGATACATAGTTTTTTTTTTCAATTTTATATACTTTAATTTTCTACTTTACATACCAATTTAATTTAACCCCTTTCATAATGACCATCAAGCATACAAATAATCACAACTATATAATTTATCCCAACAGTCAAGATTAACTAACTTCCTAAATTTAGATTAACTTCTTAAATTTTCTAAATTGCTTTAAACTAATTATTATGTAAATTCTAATAAAATTCATAATTAGTCATAATTTCTAAAATTCATTTATGAAGCATGCCAATTTCAATACCCAATAATACAAAATACAATTCCATTTAACAACTTCTCATTCCATTTGAAAAATCCATAACTTCCACATGTATATATAACCGAACTCTACCACAATTATAATTTCCTAGGCCTTAACATCAATTCATTAACACCCAATACCACGAAATTAAAACAAATCTCCACTTTCCCCAATTACAGCACAATGCGAACCAAAAATCCTTTGTTTTCATTCAAATTTTTCCTTCAATTTATTATTATTCTAACCATTGTCATACAGATAAATCAACAGTTCATTTAAAACAATCATTCCCATAAAATTTACATAAACCCTTCGGGTTTTTTCATACTTCAATCACCAAATCACTAAAACAAGGCAATAAGTCATAAAAATCATCTTACCTATAAAATTTGAACTCAAATTGATGGTTTACTTTGCAAGTTTGCCAAACCTTCTTCCTCCTTCAATAAATACTTGTTTTTCTCTTTAAATTTTAGCCCCTCATTGTTCTTCTTAACCTACTAATTTTTTGGTACAAATTCCCCTATAAAAACCTCACTCCCTTTTTTACTTACCCAATCTCTCGCCGAGATTTAAGAAGGAGAAGAAGTGAAGAGAAAAGATTTAATCCTTTTCCCTCTCCTGGAACCCGCCGGCCAACTTATAAGGAATGAGAGAAATTGATTTCTTCGTAATTACAAAAATATTACTCATTTATTTTTTAACAAGAGTAGTTTATGTAAAGCTCCTCACCGTGAAAAAAAATTTCGTACGCGGTTTTATTTTTGTTTAATGAAGGATTAATAATAATTTTTTAGGACATTTTACCCTTATTCATGATAAATAAATAAAAAAAATCAGAATGTTCACTATTTTCAATTAACAATAAATATATATGGTTAAACATGCGATTTATATTGACAGTCCATATTATTCAGGTGCGAATTTGCACATTTATTTATTCAGAATTCTATTTAAAATTTATGAGAATTTTGATCCTAATTCATGAAATTTTCTTTTAAATAATATTTTATCCAGTTGGAATTTATTTAATATATTATTTATTATATGGTTTACAATAATTGACTTGATTATATAATTATATTCAATTTTAAAAAATAATAGCTTTTGTGTTCTCTTCTTTGAATTTTCACGAATAGTTTGTTTCTTCTTGTGGCTTATCAATTTGTATAAATTCTTTATTTTCTAGGATTATTTAGTGGTTTTTTTAAAAAAGAACTTTAAGCATTGAAATTTGCAGTGTCAGGATAATAATTCTAATATGGTGTTTTACAACGCATTCAAAAAATATTTAAAAAAAATTAAATTTTTTATTTGAAATATCAAAATTAATTTTAAAAAATAAAAAAATATTATTAATATATTTTTTAATAAAAAATATTTTAAAAAACAATCACGAATTAAAAACTTAAAAGAAAATTATACTCATACTATTCTCTATTTTCTTGATAATGCAGGCTAGATTGTACTCACAAGGAGGCCTATAAGTATTGATGACAATATTGAATGAATTGTCTTTCATTTGATTTTGGTTGGTTTTCCAGGCAGAGAGGGTTTTCCGTATATTTCCATTACTTCTTAGAATATGAAAGTTGCTTTTCTTTAGAATGAAATGAAGGCACTTCTACTAAAAGCGAGAAATATAAGGTAGCCTTGCATGTTGCATGTTCGTTTGATGGTAAACTTAGTGTATTAATCTTGTTTTATTACTGTGTTTATAAATTTGATTGAAGATTGTTCTCCTTGCCAGATGTCTGATCCATTGACAGCATTAATGCATGCTATGCAACTAAACCTTAATCACAAAAATATTGGGACATTCAAGCATTCAAATACACATTAATTTACATGATTCGGTAACTTACCTACTCCACAGAGCTACTAGTTTGTATTAATCAAGCTTAAAAACAATACAAAGAACAAAAACAAGGAGGAGAAAAACTTCTCTACTCAACTCAACTCTCATTCTAGCTATCTCTTGTGTCTCTCTGATTTCGTGTTATTCTCAGTTATTAATGGCACTCTCTATTTATAACTAATATGAGAGACAATCTTCTTTCTTTGGTCAATTATGGTGGGCACCATTTTCTTTGTTTATGCACCCACCATTGACTCTCACCATATCAAACATGGTTGTCACCAACCATATTATGTCCATACATAATAATCTCTTACTTGGACACAAATGACGCTATATCTGTCTTTTAATCTTGAAGACCAACTAAAGCTTTATACAGCTTCAATTTATCAAGAGTAACTCCTCTGGTTAATATGTCAACTGGATTTTCGCTTCTATAGATCTTTTCAAGTAACAGTTGCTCATCGTTGAGCAATTATCGAATGAAGTGATATTTGATATGTATGTGCTTAGTTCTGGAGTGAAATGCTAGATTCTTGACAAGGAAGATTGCACTTTGACTGTCATTATATAAAGTACCCTATCCATTCATCTTCCCTAATTCTTTTAGGAAACTCTGTAGCCATACTATCTCTTTTGCAGATTCTGAAACTGTAACATATTTAGCTTCTATCGTTGAAGGAGCAACTATCTTTTGCAAGGTAGAACTCCAAGAACCAGTAGTGCCTCTTAGAGTGTATATATATCCTATAGTACTCTTTTTGTTATCAACATCTCTTACTAGATCAACATCTACAAAACCTTCAAGTTTCAAAGCATTAACTGTGAAGGTAATATATGTCTCCAATGAGCCTTTTAAGTACCTCATGATCCATTT
This sequence comes from Populus ilicifolia, assembly GCA_015708895.1. NCBI lineage: Eukaryota > Viridiplantae > Streptophyta > Magnoliopsida > Malpighiales > Salicaceae > Populus > Populus ilicifolia. Next base: position 153,510 of record SRLM01000120.1, on the reverse strand, counting down.
CATTGCCTCCCAATACTGCTATAAATCGACTTACAACTCCCATTACATGGGCAATGTCTGGTCTAGTACAAATCATAACATACATTAAAAAACTGATAGCTGAGGCGTATGGAATCTCATCAATGTATCCACATTCTAACTCGGGTTTTTTGTGACTGGTCTCTACTGAGCTTGAAATGATTCCCTAGAGGTGTACTTACTAGTTTAGCATTATCCATACTAAACCTGCTGAGAACCTTATTGACATACTCTATCTGTGAAAGCTTTAGTATGCCTTTGTCTTTGTCTTTGATGATTCTCATGCCAAGTATTTATTTAGCAGCTCCTAGATCCTTCATTTCAAACTATTTTGACAACCTTTAGCTTGTCAATCTCTTCCATATTGGATCCTACAATTAACATATCATCCACATACAACACTAGAATCATATAGAAGTTGTCAAAATGTTTGACATAACAACAATGATCAGCCTGACATTTTGTGTATCCTGAACTACACATGAAGTTGCCAAACTTCTTGTACCACTATCTTGGAGCTTGCTTCAAACCATATAGGCTTTTCTTTAGCTTGCAAACTTAATTCTCCTTTCCTTGTATTGCAAACCCCTATGGTTGTTGCATGTAAATGTCTTCCTCCAATTCACCATGATGAAATACTGTTTTTACATCTAATTGTTCAAGATGTAAATTTTCTGCAGCTACTATCTCCAAAACAACTCTGATTATTGTAATCTTCACAACTAGAGAAAATATCTCAGAATAGTCAATCCCTTTCTTTTGCTGAAACCCTTTTACAACAAGTCTTGCCTTGAACTGTTTGCTTTTATAATGTTCAGTATTTACTCTATAAACCCACTTATTTTGCAAAACCTTCTTTCCTTCAGGCAGTATGGTTAACTCTCAAGTCTTGTTCTTCAACAATGACTCCATCTCGTCCTTCATGGTTAACTCCCACTTGCTTGAGTTTCCATCTTGTAAGGATTCTTTATAGGTTAATGATTCACCATCATCTGTCAGCAAAATATAATTCAGTAGAAGTGTGAACAGTTGTGAAGGTTTTATAGTATTTAAAGACATGCAAACAGCTGGTTCGCTTGGCTCTGCATTTTTTTATGTAGTAGTAGTGGGTACAAATATGCTTGAATTTTTTTTGTAAAGACTCTTGAGTGGTAACATCGGGAAGCCCTTCTAATCTTATGAATTCAGATTTTTACATACTCGTATTTGAATAAGCCATCTCTATTTCTGTAATTGATCTATCTTTGTACAAAACTTTCTCGATAAAGATCACGTTCCTACTTTTGATAATCTTCCTGTTCTGATTATCCCAAAATCAAAATCTAAATTCTTCATCTCTATAGCCAATAAAGAAACATTTCTTTGATTTGGCATCCAGCTTGTTGCAAACATCAGAATCTACATGTACATAGGAAACACTCTCAAAAACCTTTATATGAGAAAGTTGTACTTCTTTTCCTCTCCATACTTCCTCGGGCAGTCTAAACTCCAAAGAAACTGATGGTCCATGATTGATCAAGTAAACTGCAATATGAACTGCATCAGCCCAACATGTTTGAGGTAACCTAGAATGCAACCTTATGCTTCTAGCTCATTCATCGATGGTCTTGTTCATCCGTTCAGCAATGTCATTCTGTTATGGTATGCCTGGAAATGTCTTTTCTATTTTGATACCATTGACAACGCAATACTCCTTGAAACCTCCATTAATGTATTCTCCTCCATTATCAGATCAAAAGCATTTCAACTTCAAACCTGATTCATTATCAACCATAACCTTTCATTTCTTGAATGTTTCAAACATATCAAATTTATTTTTTAGAAAGTAGACCCATACCTTCCTGCTAAAGTCATCAATAAAAGTCACATAATACCAAGAACCTTCAAGAGATGCTAGTGGAGCTGATCCCTATAAATCTGTGTGCACTAGTTTTAGCTTTCTTGGTCTTAAGGTCCTGCCAACCTTTAAGAAACTAAGCTTCTTCTGTTTTCTAAGAACACAATTTTTACAAATGTCTAGATCAATATTTTTTAACTCTGACAGCTTTCCCTTTAACTGAAGTATCTTCATTCCCTTTTGACTCATATGGTCGAGTCTACAATGCCATAACTGTGCATGATTTTCTACTTCAGTGAAGGCAATTATATCTGCTGATCTTGTGGTCATATACAGGGTGTTGGTTTTCTTTCCACGAGCCAAAACCATTGCTCCCTTTGATACCTTTCACATTCCTCCAGAAAAAAGAATTGAATGACCATCATCATCAAGTTGTCTAACCGAGATCAGCTTCTTCTTTAGTCCAGGAACTTACCTTACATTTTGCAAGTTCCATATAGATTCATTCATTGCCTTGATTTGATCTCTTATACCCACAATATCCAATGGTTGTCCATCGGCCAAATAGACTACATCATGATCTCTTGCAATATAATTTTGTATCATTTCATGGTGGGTGTATAGTGAAATGGAGTACCAGAATCAAGAACCCAATCATCAATAAGACTATGTACAACAAGAATCAAAGCATCTTGTACCTTGTCTGTAGTGGCGTTTGCAGAATCAGCTTCAGGTTTTTTTGGTTTTGTACAACTCATGAAATGACCAGGTTTGTCACAATTCCAACATTCAACCTACTTTCTGGGTCCAAACTAGCTTTTACTTCTGTACCTGGATTTTGATTTGCCTCTAAATAGGCCTCTGTCCTGTCTCCTTCCTTAAGTATTGATGTTGAGAGCTGAACCTGAACTCGAGCTTTCACCTAAGTCTTTTCTTCGTACTTTTTCAGCTAAAATCAAGTCTTAGATGTCATCATATTTCAATTTGAATTTTCTGGTTGAGTTGCTTACGACTGTTCTTATACCTTCCCAACTGCTTGGAAGTAAAGCTAGCAAAATAAGTGCATAGATCTCATCATCAAACTCAATCTTAACAAATGACAATTGATTTGTGATGGTGTTGAAATTATTAAGATGTTGTGTAACAGAGGTGCTTTCTATCATCTTTAGGTTGAACAGGTTCTTCATCAAGTGCACTTTGTTATTTGCTGAGGGCTTTTCATATATCCCAGACAAGGCTTCCATCAATCTTGCTGTGGATTTCTCTTTTGTAATATTATGAGTGACTCTTCTTGACAAGGATAGCCGGATAATACCCAAAACTTGTCTATCAAGAATTTGTCAATCTTCTTCTAACATGTTCTTTGGTTTACTTCCCAATAATGAAAGATGAAGTTTCTTCCTATATAGATAGTCTTTAGTTTGCATTTTTCAATATCCAAAATCTATTCCATCAAATTTTTCAATTCCCGCTGCCTTTATTTCATCTGCCATTTTTAATATTTTCAGATTTGAATCTATAAAATTTGACCTTACAGATATGTTCGGAATGACAAAAAATGTTGAAAGTGACACTAAGATCACCAAAATCAAACTTTAGATGGCTCAGATTTTATCAATCAAACTTTTGGATCACTAGACACTGCAGATAAAGCCATGTGATAGGAGGAATAGTCGTTGCGCCACACTGGATCAAAACCTAGAATGTTGACATGTATGCCACGTAAGATATGCGGCCTAACAGTTATGACGTGGCAGAGCCATATGGATATACAGTTGACGTGACAGTGATAACATGTCAGGTGGTGTGGTAGGTGACCTGGCTGCTGACTGTGTAGAACTGCGTGCATGTTGCTGACATGTTAGGTCAACCCGGTTCAGTTTGTAGGAAATCGAGCGAGGAAGATGAGTGGAGAGCGTGAGGCATGTCGGTGCGGGTAGGCAGTGCAGTTGGCAGGGCGTGCGAGCATGCAGGACGTCGGCTTTTCACTGGGTTTTCACCAGTGGATTCCTCTCATCTTCCTCTTCACGTTTTGAGAATTTTGATTTTTGAGTTTGGATCAAACACCTTCCTTTTCAAGAACAAGCTCTAATACCAGTTGTTGGGACATTCAAGCATTCAAACACACATCAATTTACGTGGTTCGACAACTTACCTACTCCATGGAGCTACTGGTTTGTATTAATCAAGTTTAAAAACAATACAAATAATAAAAATGAGGAGAAGGAGAAAAATTTCTCTACTCAACTCAACTCTCATTCTAGCTCTTTCTGTGTGTCTCTCTGATTCGTGTTATTCTCAGTTATCAATGACACTCTATTTATAGTTGATATGAGAAACAATCTTCTTTCTTTGGTCAATTATAATGGGAATCATTTCTTTTGTTTAGGCACCCACCATTAACTTTCACCATGTCAAATATGGTTACCACCAACTATATTGTGTCCATAGATAACAACCTTCCTTGCATGTTGGCTTGATGGTAAACTCAGTGTATTAATCTCGTTTTATTTCTAAATTTGATTGAAGATTGTTCTCCTTGCCAGATGTTTGATCCATTGGTGCATGCTGTGCAACTAAACTTTAATCACAAAAACAGCGCGAGAGCATGAAGAGACTGCAACTGGAGTATATTCACTCATGTCATCTCATTCATCTGGTCAGCAAACTGATGAGGAATTTGACAGTCAACTCGAGATGGGTCATCACAAGACTATGATGATCATGCCCATTACAGCCCTGGCAGCGAAGAAGAAGATAATGAAAATGGTGTTGAGTCGTTAAGTGAGGTAGAAGAATGCATCCTGAGACAGTTGGATGGGGATAAAAATTGCACTGCATTGTTATTGAGCAACAAGCTAGCGGCCTACCAAAAGACTTTGCAGGTGCTACAAGCTTTTCTAAGGGCAAGTGAGATAACTGTAGGCAAAAGATTGGCATTATAAGTCAATCAAAAGGATGCGAAGGCACTAATGACGATGTGCTGATGATTGACAAATAAAAGGAGTCCGTTTTGACTAAGCTGTTATCTCGGTCTCTACTGAATTTTTTTGATCGAAGTGTCCCCAACATGCTTCGAAAAATGCTTTGTTTGCGGATTTTAACTTGCTCTTTCCCATCATGGTTGCTTCTGTAAATTAATACTGCATTGATTCTATGTGCTTTGCTTGCACTAGGCTGGGGAGTGTCCAGTTGTGATGAAGTGTTAATAGTGATGATTGTATTGGGTTCCGAAATCAGTACGTGTGGCATGGAAATGATAAATTTAAGTGAATACTAAACAGTTTTTAGAATTCTTGTTAGGTTGTCTAAGAGTGTTTTAAAAATTTATTATTTAAAGATATAATTTGGATTGCTGTCAACTATAAAACTGTCTAATTATCAAACTTCCAGTAATATTTATAACGAATTTTAAAACCTTATAAATAATTAAATATATATTTGTCCTTTAAATAATATCTATATATTATTTAAGAATAATTTTATAAATTTAATCAATCAAGTCTTAACTGGATTATTTTAAGACTAAAATTATAATCTATGAGTTAAATACATTCTAGTATTTAATTTTTAAAATTACTTTCTATCAAGTTACACTTGATTTCTAAAATTATTTTCAATCAAGTCATATTGTTGTCTCACTAGCTAGCAGCTCGCTAGCCTGTGCACCAAGTCAGGCACAACAACGGCTGGCGCCCTCACTAGCGAAGGCACAACAACTATAAACCCTTTTTTTAATCACTAGAATCTAGGAGTTAAATTCAAATTTTAGCTAGATTTGATTTGATCTGATGAGAACAGTAATTGATTGTTTTTTTTAGAAATTTAATTTCTAAGCACAAAATTAATTTCTAATCAACACCAATAACAATAAAATATACAATCAAACAACCATAATTGTTCTAACGAAGGCATTACTACCACTGTTGGTGATGCGAACCCTAGTAGAATTTAATGGTATTTGCAACCCTAAGATCAATCTAACCCAAGTTTGTTAAGTTTTGAATGAGCTTATCACAGTGGAAGACTTGCTCTAAGGCAACAAGACTATAAACCAACTCGATCACAACACCTGCACCTGGAGACGAGCAAAACAATTTATAAATTCACAACAAAGAATGGTCAATTCTTTGAAGAGTTGAAAGTTCAATGAAAAACTAAGAATGAGCAACCAAAACCCTAGTTTTCCTAAAAGTTTGACTTAAAAATATCATCAAAAAGTCTGACCTAAAAATATTCCTAAAAAGTATTTAAACTCTAAGCCAAAACCCTAGTTTTTCTAATGGGTTTCACATAAACCCAATTTAAATAATAATCAACCCAAGCTAAAACCAGCTCAAACTAATTAAAATAAACAAAATAAATAAGTCTAAAACCCAAACAAGTTGTCTCCTCTCAAAATAAATAAAGTTTGATAGCTCAACTAATTAAATAAGACAAGTTCATTGTTTCTATATTCTATCTTATAGCAGCAAGACTCAATTTAAAATGGATGATTCTCTCTCATTTTAATGAATTAGAAGGCGTTCCATATACTGTTGGAAAGGTATGGAAGTCTAGTTTCCAGCTCAACTAAAATCACATCAAAATTTGATCTGTAGCTCTAGTTATGACCAAAAGAGAAACAAAAGATCAAATTATCTAAATCTAGTTTTCTTCTCCCAAACCTTATGTAATGGTCTTGGTTCCGCCAACAAGCCCCTCTTGAATATGACTCAAATTAACCAAGGATTGCTCTTTATTATTACAAATTCTCTTAAAGTCCACCTTAGCCCATGTATCTTGAAAAAGTCCATTGAAAGCTTTTTTAAACTTCTTAGCCCTAAGCCTAGTAACTGGACTGATTGGAACCTCCAATGGATCCTTTGATGATTGGATCGCATCATCCCTTCGCTCCTCAAAACGATTAAACCTCAAATCATCACCTACATTAAACAAAAAAAGATCAGAAACATTAAATGTAGCATTAATACCATATTCACCTGGTAGATCCACTTTGTAGGTGATTAATACTCAAAAGTGCATTTTTATCATGGTTTTATATCATCATTTTGCACTTGAAGTATCAATAACTCCTTAACTAAAGTACATTTTATAATAATCTATCTAATAATATAAGATACATTTAATTTGTGGTAAATGTCCATTTTAAATGCAAGCCTATCACATAAATAAAAGGATTGATTGATGACTTTAAGAACTTCAATTGCAAAGGCAAAGAGATGATCAAACTTAGAAAAGAGATGTTGGTCCAATCCAAACCGAAATACTATTCGGTAATTGAGTCATATATGGAGCTATAAATCTCAGATTTAGGTCCATTTTATATGGATAGAAAGTTAAAACATAGGCCTACAACTTTCCTATGGAGCACAAGATCTGAAAAGGCCATTTTGAAGTCCAAATTGTAACAATAACAAAGAAGCCCGAATCTGTCTTCCAGCCCAAGCACTGTTTAGTATTTTGGCCATATCTCGAGTTCTAGAAGTCTAAATGAGCTAAAGTTTTTACACAAGATAGCTGAGACAATTGCCTACAACTTTCATATTTTTAAGTGGCTCCAATTTTGATGTTATAAATGATGTTTTGGGTAGACAAGAGAAGATAAGGATTGTCACCAAGTCAAGACTTGGCCACCCACTTATTAATTAGTCATCAAATCAATAGTTCCCAATTTTAGCCTATAAAAGGAGGCATTTGTCATGCATTTAAGCATCTTGGTGTCCAGATCAAGATCATACTCTTCCTTTCTCTCTTTGTATTTTTTGTAATGTTTATGCTTTGCTTCCATTAATATTATGTTTATGCCTTTCATTTCCTTTCCTTTACTTAGTTAACTTTTATGTTCTTATTTTGTTTATCTATTTTTCTTTCTTTCATTATGTCTAGCTAAGTTAATTATGTCAAGGTGAAAAGGTTACATTAATGGTGTAAGAATAAGTATAATGTAAACTTAATATGGACTTTAATGTTTGATACTAACATGTTTTATATTTGTTATCTTGTTCACTTTTTAATACTTTGCTTGTTAAATGACTAATCTTGATTTATGTTGTATAACACTTGGTACAACAAATGCTTGGCACTTTCATAGCTCATACTGTATGGTATAACCGACACCTGAGCTATGAAAGAAACTTGATTTGTTGTTAACATAAGTTATAATCATGAATACTTGATGAGATTTACAAGTATTAGCATTAATCGAAGAAGATGACTAATGTAATCATGTTAACAATTTATAATCTGATTGGAACCTCCTTTATGTGTGGTTTTCAATTGAATAATAAGAGTTTATCTTATACTTGTGTGACATACCATTAGTGGAATCTCTAAGCTTGACATTTGTTATTATCATTGTTTAATCCTTTAATATTTCATTTCAAAGTTCTCATCTTCATCTTCTTCTTCTTCTTTATTACTATTGTTGTTGTTGTTGTTGTTGTTGTTGTTGTTGTTATTATTATTATTATTATTATTATTACTACTAGTATTATTAGTACTATTATTATCATTATTATTATTATTGCTATTATTATTGTTGTTGTTGTTATTGTTGTTATTATTATTGTTGTTGTTGTATTATTTTTATTTATAATTTGTATAATAACATCCCTGTTGTTCGACCCCGGTCTTGCCGGGTTATTTATTACTTCGACACTCTTGCACTTGGGAGAAGACATCAATCTTTTCGTCGTGTCAGTAGACATTATTATTAATCCTTTTTAAGATTTGATAAGGACCATCTCCTCGAGGCATCAACTTTGATCTTCTTTGTTCATGAAGCCTTTCCTTCCTCATATGCACCTAAACCCAATCACCTGGTTCAAATCTCACTAATTTTCATCCCTTATTAGCTTTGTTTGTATATTTTTTCATTATTCTTTTCTATTTATTGCTGAATTTTTTCATGGAGATCTTTCACCACCTGTGCTTTTTTTTTTACCATCAAGATTAACCCTTTCATCAACAGGCAAAGAAATTAAATATAATGGTGTCAAAGGGTTAAAACCATAAACAATTTTAAATGGTGAATAATCAGTAGTAGAATGCACACTATGATTATATGCAAATTCAATTAATGACAAACAATCTTCCTAATTTTTAATATTCTTTTAAATGATAGCCCTTAACAATTAAATCAAAGTTCAGTTAACAACTTCAGTTTAACCATCTGTTTGTGGATGAGAAGTAGTAAAATATAAAAGTTCAGTTCCTAACTTACCCTACAAAACCTTCCAAAAGTAACTCAAAAACTTAACATTTCGATTAGATACGATGCTCTTGCGAAGACCATTTAGTCGAATGACCTCTCTAAAAAATAGGTCAGCTATATTTACAACATCATCTATTTTATGGCAAGTAATGAAATGTGTCATCTTAGAAAATCTATCCATAATAATAAATATAGAATCTCTCCCTTTCCTAGACCTAGGTAGACCCAAAATGAAATCCATAAAAATATCAACCCAAGGTTTTTTAGGAACAAGCAAAGGTGTGTATAGTCCATAAAACATTACCCTAAACTTAGCTTGTCTACATGTTATGCACCTATCACACATTATTTGCACATCTCTTTTCATATTAAACCCATAAAAGTGCTAATGCAGAAACTCCAAAGTTTTAGTAATTCCAAAATGCCCTATTAAACTTCCCCCATGTGCTTCTCTTACAAGCAATTTATGTAAAGAATAATTAGGCACACATAACTTATTTTTCTTAAACCAAAATCAATCATGCCAAAAATATTTGTTTCTTGGCTGAAACCTTGCATGTATCATATCTAGCACTAAAATCATGATTATCAAGATACAATTCGTTAATATACTCAAATCCTAACAATTTAGTATTAAGAGTGTTAAAAAGAACATACCTTCACAACAAGGCATCAGCGACCACATTTTCTTAACCCTGCTTGTATTTAATCATATATGGAAATGTTTCAATAAACTCAACTCACTTAGCATGTCTCCTACTTAACTTACCTTAACTTTTCAAATGTTTCAACGATTGGTGATCAGTATGTATGAGAAACTCTTGGGGCCATAAATAATGTTGCCAAGTCTTTAAAGTCTGCACTACCATATACAAATCTATCATAAGTGGGATAGTTAAGAGTTGCTGAATAGTACTTAAAAGTGTATTTTTTATTAAGACTTTAAACCGTTTCGAACATAACATATATACCTAAAGATAAGCAAAAGAATTTATAAATTCACAACAAAAAATGATCAATTCTTTGAATAGTTGAAAGTTCAATCAAGAACCGAGATTGAGCAGCCAAAAGTCAACTACAATGCTGAAAATATTATCAAAAAGTTCGATCTAAAAATATTCCTAAAAATTATTTAAACTCTAAGCCAAAACCCTAGTTTCCCTAATGGATCTCAGATAAATCCAATTTAAATAATAATTAACCCAAGCTAAAATTAGCTCAAACTAATTAAAATAAACAAAATAAATAAGTCTAAAACACAAACAAGTTGTCTCCTCTCAAAATAAATAAAATTTGATAGCCCAACTAATTAAATAAGATATGTTCGTTGTTTTTGTATTTTGTCTGGCAGTAACAAGGCCCAACTTAAAATATATGGTTCTCTCTCATCTTAATGAATTAGAAGGTGTTTCATATATTGTTGGAAAGGTATGAAAGTCTAGTTTATAGCCCAACTAGAATCAATTAAAGTTTAATATGTACCTCCAGTTATGACCAAAAGAGTAACAAAAGATCAAACTGTCTGAATCTAGTCTTCTTCTCTCATTCCTTGTGTAATGGTCTTGATTCCACCAACAAGCCCCTCTTAAATATGACTCAGATTAATCAAGGCTTGCTTTTTATTATTACAAATTCTCTTGAAGTCCACCTTAGTTCATGTATCTTGAAGAAATCCATTAAAAGCTTCTTTGAACTTCTTAGCCCTAAACCTAGTAACTGAACCAACTAGAACCTCCAATAGATCCTTTAATGGTTGGATCGCATCAGCTGAGTTCCTAAAATCCATACATGCATCGGAAACAATAAACTTTAGGTAATATTCAAGAGTTTCTAAGATCTTATTAGATAGATTTAGAGTTGATCAGAGATTTATTGCTTGAAAATCTGATTTTTTTTCAGATTTGAATAATTCTTTAAAGGTTAGATTGTTAAAAATCATAAGTTATCCAATTTTCTGACCTCTAACGATAATTCACACAAATCACCAATGATAAATCTTTAAATCTCTATTTAGGAAAGAGAAAATTACTATGTCAAGAGTGTTGACTCTTTATTTTGTGACTTAAATAGTTTTTTGTCTAACAAACAACCTCCTAAGAAATAATATGCATACCTTTATATTTATAATAAATCTTAAAAATCATATAAATGAAAAAATATATATATTCTCCTTAAATAATATCCATATATTGTTTAAGAATAATTTTAGAAATTTAATCAATCAAGTCTCTACTTTATTATTGTAAGACTAGAATTATAATCCCTAATTAAATACATTCTAGTGCTTAATTTCTAAAATTATTTTCAATCAAGTCACACATGATTAGTTATCTTAGTTTAATTTCTATATAATAATTTTTAATGCATGTGACCTATTAGGTTTCTAATATGATGGCCTAGATATAAATTATAACTCTAAACAGATAGAATTAAATAATTTAATTTATTATCAATTCAATAATTGATTAATTTATATTTGAAAATCAAGTATATCATCTAACAACCTGTTATGACCCTCTGAATATTAAAAAAAATCATAGATGGTTTGACTTAATTTTTTAATGACTGGTTTCTCAGTATAATTATTATCACTTCATCTAATAATATTTTAATTTAGGTATTTTAGTATAAAGTGTGTCTCTTGTGTCAAATTATATTTGTTCACAATATTATAATCATTGATCTTTTTTAATAAGATTTGAAACTCTTTTCAAATCTCATCCCATTTTATGTAAAGATTTAACATTCAATACAATTTGAGAACATATGGGTTATTGACCATAATTCATCTAAGGTTATTAATCCTCTTTTAATCACTCAAATATCTTTATATAATTTATTTTATATCTAATGTTTGCTCATTTGATACATTTATCAAGATAATATGTAATAGGATCAAAACATAACACTTTATATATAAGATAACTTAGTGATCTCAATTCTAATAATTACTTACACAATTATCACGTGAACCTTTACATTAACACAAGTGATATCTCCATATGAAATTCTCATATAGGTCAGTTTAGTGTACAAATCTTACGACAAATACTTACATATTAATTCTATGCATCTCTTGTAACTCAATTTATGAGAACAATTGTTTCTTTTTATAAATATATATATATATATATCAATTTCAATAAATATAATAAATGTTTAATATTTAAGAGGGCATTGACTAGGAACATTTCAAAAATAATATTTTAATGTAACAAAAAATTTATACTTATAATAAATTTATAATCTTTACAAATTATTTTTATTTCATGAACTTTCTCTCTATTAGATTTATTAATCTAATATTATATGAATACTAAAAAAAATTAAAATTTTATTAATAATAAATATATATATTTATATGAATATAATAATTTCATACACAATTTATACATATTAAACAAATTAACTAAGGCATGTTAAGCTAATAGATTCAGCTTTGGGCTCTGTAAGTTTCAACACAGCGCTGAAAACTTTACGTTTATGTTTCATCGGAATGCATGTCTAACCTCGGCAGTTTAGGCTCCAATGTAATCTGTTCCCCATGTCTAATTCCTTGTCCTCTGTCCACCACAAACAAAAACCTGATTCTGAGTTCACTGTTGGGCGGTTCACTTGTTATATTACGGGTGTTTACTTTGCTTAACAAATGTTCATTTATGATAAAGTTTACAACTAATTTGTAGCTCTAGCCGAGTACTTTATTGTGTGAAGTCTGAGTTTCTGAAAATTCTCGTGTTAGATGCATAGGATTTCTTGATTCCTGGAGTTCGTTGTCTTTTGCTCCCTTACACTTCCAAATTTATGGTTTCTTGTGGTTTGCCTGGCAATCAAATGTTCTGATTATCAGAAATCAAACAATAAAGCTCTACCCTAATTATCCATTATTTTGAGAAAGCTTGAAAGATAGCTCAAAACAGCACTAGGATTACCAAAAGATATTTCTTTTAAGGAAAAAAAATATTAGTAATTAGTTGCATATCATCTGTACAATTGTTATCTCTTAGACAAATATACATACCGCGTTTAACCTCTCTCCTCTCTTTCTCAAAACGGGGAAAATTCGTAAACCAGGAAAAAAGAAAAAAAGAAAAGAAAAGAAAAAACAGAAGAAACCCAGTAAAACCATTGACACAAATTGAAGGTCAAGATGGTTTGGAACGTGAGTTGGAAAGAGAAATAGCAATAATCCTGCAGACTCCAGTTACGAAGCCAAGCAAGCCTCCCAAAACAACCTGTTCTTCTCCTTCTCATTCATTGATTCATTGGCTGAATCCACTGAAACACATGATTGTTGCTTCACTGGTAACCCAGCATGTCCATGATCAACCCGTGATTGAAAAACATGAACTCCCTTATCCTGCTGCTGCTTCTCCTGCTCCTGCTGCTGCTCCTGCTCCTGCTCCTGCTCCTGCTGCTCTTCATCAACCACATTATAATTAACATGATATTCTTCAACCTCAATGTAGACACCATTAACACAAGAATGGTATGATGTATCGCAGCTACATGACTCTGCATCACCATCATCATCATCATCATCAACAAGATCTATGATGGTCATGTTGGGATCAGAATCAACCTCAGAATCACCTGTAGCTTCCACTAGCAAGAAAGAAGAAACATCAACAGATTTCTTCATTCTCTCCATTTCTTTGTCACTCAATGGTTAGAAGATTTCCTCCTTTTGGACGAAGCCCAGGTATTTAAAGTAATAAAGAAAATAATTAATGTTGGGTCGTCTTGTAATTTGCTGAGTTTGAACTTTGAATAGAAAGAATTAAGTTTTCTTTTAATTGTTTAGGTCAAGCCAATTATATTAATAGAACGAAAAGGCGGAAAGCCATGAAAGAGATTGAAATGAAATGACGCAGACAACGATCAACCATGTGACTAATCTTCTAGAAGGTATCATACATGGTAGGGCAGGGCACGCAAATTATAATCATCATCAACACCGCCTAGTGTTTAGACTTTAGACATCCTTTTCTTTTCTTTTTCTTTTTCTTTTTTGACACAGGAGTAGGTTAATTTAAGGAGTACTATTTTTGTTCTTTTTTCTTTTTATTTTTAGATAAAAAACATTGACATGTTAAAAAAAATGCATTAGTGATTTTGTGTATAATATTTTTTTTAAAAAAGCTTTTGATTAAAAGGTCCAAAGTAGAATAATAACCTAACATATTTAAACGTGGTAAAATACCAAGTTTAAATGCCATGAATCTAACTTATTTTCAAGTTAAGTACCTTTTAGACATAGTTACATGTCAAGCTCAAGTACATGTGGATCTAGTAAAATGTTAGACTCAATACTTTTAAGTTAAGCTACATATCAGACCTAAATATATGTGTGTTTAGTGAAATGTCAGATTCAACACATTTCATTTTAGCTATGCGCCAAGTTCAAATTCATATAGGTCTAACAAGGTACTAAATCCAACATCTTTGGATTCAACTACATGATGAACCCAATTATATGTCAATCTGATAGGATGTCAAACCCAACATCTTTAAGTTTAGCTACATGTTAAGCCTAAATGCATATGGGTCTAGCAAGATGTCAAACACAATATTCTTGGGTTTAGCAACATGTTGAGTTTAAATACATGTGAGTCTTATAGATATCAAATCCAATGGTCTTGAGTTTAACTACATGTTAAATCCAAGTATATGTGGGTTTAGAGAAATGTCAAAACTCAACACCTTTAGGTTTAGTTACGCACTAGACCAAAGTATATAAGGGTTTGATGAGGTGCTAGACTTAATATTCTTAAGTTCAGTTACGTCTTGAGCAAATGTATATATAGGTTTAACGAGATGTCAAACTCAACACTTTTACATGTTGAGCCCAATTACACAAAGGGCTCACGAAGTATCAGACTCATCATGTTAAGCCCATATACACGTATATTTGACGAGATACCAAACTTAACTCTCTTAGGTTAAGCTAAAAGTTAAACCCAACTACTTACAGGTTTGACTAGGTATTAAACCCAACATTCTTAGGTTCAGCTACATGCTAAACCCAAATACATATGAGTTTAGAAAGATGTCAAACCTAATTTTTTTTTTTATTTAGTTATGTGTTAAGCCCAAGTCCATATGAGCGTGAAGAGATGTTAGACTCAACATCATTGAGCTTTAAATCATTATATCTCCAAATACATAGAGAGTTGATAATCTTTTAAGATCTCATATTAGGTCACAACAATTTGTTTATTTATCTTTATGTCTTTTAACATAAAATATTAAAGGTTAAGAATTATAATCTTCTTACATCCCTAAGTACATAAAAGTCTTTTAATGACCTATTTTATCAACATTAACATTGTGTAAAAGATATATATCACTCATTAATAGTGTGTAAGTGATATTTATATTCCTAATTAATGTATCAGGAGAAGATGACAAACTCAGCATCAAACCCAACATTCTTAGATTCGGCTACATATTGAGCTCAAGTCCATGTAAGTATATAAAGATGTTAGACTCGGCATTATTGGGCTTGGAATCATTACATCTCCAAATACATATAGAGTTGATAATCTCTTAAGGTCCCATATTAGATCATAAGGATTTATTTGTTTATTTTTATGTCTTTTAACATAAAATATTAAAGGTTAAGAATTATAATCTCCCTATATCCCTGAGTATATAAAAGTCTTTTAATAACCTATTTCATCAATATTAACATTGTGTAAGAGATAAACATCACTCATTAATAGTATGTGAGTGATATTTATATTCCTAATTAATATATCAGGAGAAGATGACATTCAAACATTTTCATTCAAGCAATATAATAAAGTTTAGAGACTATGCATACTCATGAATCACCCTGGTAAAGAGTTCTTTTTTTTGTATTATTCTTTAAGCATTCATATACTTATTTTTTTAGCATTCATTATACATAATTATGAACAAACATTCTTATTTTTAAAATTTATATCTCATTCTTTAATTTATTGTGATCTCTTATTAAAAGTGATCGACTTTATTTTCAAAATGTTTCTAAATGCCACCAAAAAGGACTATTTTTTATGTGTTTAGTCTTTTATTATAAATCAACAATTCTTAAATTCTAGAGAAGGGAATATTAATGTGAATATGTTATTATCATCTATCCAAACACTAAAAAAACCTTCATTCCTAAGCATATTGGATTTTTAAACATTATCAATCAGCATTGTTTGTTAGAAGCTAATAAAAAAAGTTATCAACTAGTTTTTAACATCACTAATTGCTATTAATGTCAAACAATTAAGATACTTCTAGAATGGAACATGTCATAGACCTCCATGCGAAGGCGAGCACGTTTACTCTATCAAAGTTTCAACAACTCATCAATTAAGAGTAAGCTTTTACCGAAGTAATGTTGGCATCCTAAGAGCAACATCAAGCCTTGTCTCCTTGACAAGTTGTAGCATATAAGGTAGCTTCTTTAGTCAAAACCTTTTAACCATAAACAGTCCCCTTTGCTACGAGTCAATTGTATTATCTAGAGAAAGCAGAGCAAAATAACTTGGAAAGCTTTCCTCCTTAATGATCTCTTAATCTCTTTAGAGATCATTCTAATAAACATGAAGCTCTTCCAATAAACAATAACTTTATACCTGATCCTTCTAGCCATCGTGAAACTAAAGTTAACTATCAATTTTTTTATTTCATGTTAGAATCATCTAGCTCATAGAGCCAATTCCATAAAAGTCAAGATAAATTATGATTGGTAAATACATCCAAAATAAAATTTACAATCCTTATGAGATAAAAGGATTATCTTTATCTAAGTCAGTCCTATACACCTTTATCTTTAAGGAGTACATCTCCACCAAGATGACTTTAGACAACTATAATGGTTACATAGATCAACAAGAACATGTCTAAAACATATATAATAACCTTAAGTTGGTCATCCAAAATAGTGATGTTATGTGTAAAATCTTCTCTACAACCTTCAAAAAGTCAATACAAATCTAGTATAACAACATAGGGATGGGCTCTATCATGGGTTTTAATGACCTATGTGCTAAAATTATGCCATAATTTAGCACTAGTATACCTATCATGAGGAGCATTAAAGAAGTCTTTGGCATTACTCAATTAAAAGGGAAATTCACCAAGGCATATTTAAAGAGGTTCAATGAAGAAATGCTTAAGGTAGAGGAATTGATTAAGTTAGTAGCTTTAAAGGCTTTCATAAGTGGAGTGAGGGAATGTTCTCTATAGAATGATTTGTATACTCTACCAAAAAGAAGTTTTTTTAAGGTAAAGAAAGTCATGAAAGATCACCTATAGGTGGAAAAAGTCAATATATGAGGCATAGGCCTCATTGTTTCTACTAAAAGGTTGAAAATGAGAAACCTTTCAAACAAAATCGTTATTCTAATAGAGTAATAATTCAAAAAAAGTTCAAAAAATGCTAATAAAAGATCACATACAATACCCTAAGAGGAGACGTATAACTCCTCTAAATGTCAACCTCATGAAGTATTTACAGTCATTAAGGGAAAAAACTTTATTCAATATCCACCCTTTTTATGGTGTCATTTTCACAAACACACAACTCCAAAAAGTTTTACTTGTTCCACAAGAATAAAAAATATGATATGAAAAATTGTTTTATATTAAAGAAAGAAATTGAAAAACTAATAGCTAATGGTTATCTAAAAAAAATTCATTAAAAGGCATACCCACATAAAATATGATAGAGATGAGCTTATCCAACTTGCCTAAGCCCTACCTAAAATCAATGTGATTCTAGGGAGCACTTTAACTAAGAGAGATACTTCTAATGGCAAGTAAAAGTATGAAAAATAGATCCTCATAATGACTCATTAACAAAACCCATGGCACAGGCCTATAACTTTTACTCTAAAAAATAGAGAAGAGGTGACTTACCCTTATAAGAATACATTTATAGTTATTTCTAATCATCAAAATCACAAGGTATTAGTGGATGATGGAAGCTTAGTTAACATATTTTCTAGAGATATAATGTCCCAAACAAGGATAAATCCCAAAAAAAAAAACTTCTATAAAAACCCATTTGATTGGGATTGAAGAATCAAGACTGCTAATAAACGGTGTCTTAGAGATCCTAATTATAAGAGGCATGTACCTTAAGTGCCTTACCCTTTAACCAACCTTTATATTATTGTGGCATGCACAACGTTGAATGGTGTGAGTTTCACTCTTGGATCAAGAGGGTTTTAGATGTGTTGGGATAAATCATAAAATTATGATTTGGAAGGTTTAAAAGTCGTCACCTAGTATTTTGATCATTAGAAAACCTATTGACCTATAAGATTATAAGTAAAGGGATTAGTTGTGAATGAAAAAGACGTATCACTCTCAATGCACTCTACTTATGATAAGTTGTATTGTTGATTAACTGTGTTCTTTTTAACTATATTTCTATTTGTTAATTTGTCTAAGGTTTAAGATAGATCCCCCTCAATAAGAAAGTATCTCTTTAATCAGACTAAAACCTATTTATTCTAAAGCTCAAAATTTAAATTTTATATTTATTTATACTCTATATTTTTTTTAACTTAGGGATACACTTTACAATGTAATTTTATACCTTCAAATATTAAGTTTATAGATGATTCCTAATATTTTATTTTTATCTATTCATTTAAGTTAATATTGAGAATATACATTGCATTGTAAAACTCATACCCCAAATATTACTTAAACAAATTAGTTTTATGGTGTTTTTTAATTTTTAAATAAGGAATTTTTATATTTTTTAAATTTTAAAGAAAAAAATATTTTTAATGTTGGATCAACATCTTACAGTGTAAGTTTACAACTCTTCTATTAAGTAAAATGATTGCAAAAATATGTGAGAGACTCATAAATAATGTTGAAATGGTTCCTGAATTTTTTTCCATAATTTTTGCAAATTATATGAGTATAGCGAGGTGCTGCGTCACATCCTTTGGTTCAATTATATACTAAACTCGAATGCTTGTGGGTATGGCAAGAAGTTAGATCTAATATTTTTAAGTTTAGTTACATGTTTAAGCCAAATGTATGTAGATTTGATAAGGTATTAAATCTAATATTTTTTTTGTTTAGCTATACACAAAGATAAAATGCATATGAATTTGGTGAGACATCAAATTACTATTAAAAAGATGAAAGGATTTACAGAGATGACAATTAACACATATAAACTAGTCTTTTTGAGTTTTATAATTAACTTTAAAAATTTTAATTAAGCTCAAAGCAAGCATATTTAGAAGATGATAATTGATATATCATATGTTATGCTAGTGTTAAAATCTTATTAGGGAAAATGGAATGCTAAAAATAGAAAATAAATTGGCTAACTTAATTTAATATTTCTATATAAATTAAACAAATTCTAAATAAGATATTGGAATATATATTTTTTATATGAGTAACCATTTAACTATGATTTGATAAAAAAAAAAAGTTTTTTTTGGCTCGTATATAGGACCGTGAAAGTCAAGATAGTACCATTTTGCAATGTTTTTGAAACATTTAAGAAAATCAAGGTTGGTCTCGCTGTCACCTTGAGTATTCAAACACAAGAAAAAGGTTGCCTTATCTAAGAATGGAAAAGAGAAAACTTATAGTTCAGTCCCTATACTCTTAACATTCTTTAGGTTAGTCCTTTTTCATT
The DNA here is from genome assembly GCA_015708895.1 of Populus ilicifolia. NCBI lineage: Eukaryota > Viridiplantae > Streptophyta > Magnoliopsida > Malpighiales > Salicaceae > Populus > Populus ilicifolia. Next base: position 133,785 of record SRLM01000120.1, on the reverse strand, counting down.
TTGAAACTCATAAATCAGTCCCTTAACTAAAGTTTACTTTTGATTCTTTCTAGAATACACAAATTACCTTCTTTAAAAGTGCTTTTCTATGTTGTCTATAGTAGGTGAAATTGCAGATTTTATTATACATGAAGGATATGTTAAGGGGGGAAAATTCAATTGTCTTGAAAGTAAACAAATACGCAATTTAAAGATTGAATATGATTTTTGTAAAGTAAAGGGATTAATTGATTAGTTTATTAAAATTACAGGATCAAATAATAATATACTCTATGTGTAGGTTATTCCACAAAAAGGATAAACCAAGGCGTGCGCCTCCAAGCTTCACTTTGTGGACCTGCAGCAGTAACCCATGTCTTTAGTAACTTGGAGCTATTGTGCACGGCAATCACATGGGCTCCACTCCACCGCTTTCCTCTGCTGGTAATAATACAGTGATCTGAGTACCGTATTAATTATTATTTTTTTAAAAAAATATAACTAATAAACTTATAAAATACCACTTATTACTATTATACAAGTCCAATAAAATTTCCCCTTCCCTTCATTTTAGCCCTCACCCTAACTAGACAAAACTCTCCTCATAGGAAATTACCAGCAACAACACCTTAAAGGATACCACGGGTAAGTTTACAGGATTTGTGAAGTTAACAATGATGTTATTATCCTCATCTATAAAATATATCAACCGTATATTAAAAAAATAAAATTTAGCTAAAAATATACTTATTAATTTAATTTACTTTCACATGTATTATATTTTTTTTAAATATGAGTTGCTCTACTTCTCGACATTTTAATTATCTCTTAAATATCAGTTGGGTTATTATGGAGAGATATTCACCTTCTTTTTTTTACTTTATGATTTTAAATTTTAAATTTATTATTTAAAAATTTTATTAAGAAAACTTAATTTTAATTGTATACATGTAGCATATATCTTTAATATCATTTGGAAAAAAAATATTTTGATTTATATACAAAAAATATTTTTACTATCCAGTAAATAAAAAATCTAAGTAATTCTAACCCTATGATATGGTTAGAATTACTAAGTCGTGTGGTCATTTTACTATAGCAATTTTATTATGTATTCTCTTATAAATAACTAAAAATTAAAATATTTATTTAAAAAATCAATTTAATTTTTAATTTTTTTCTACACAATTGAGCATGTTGTAACCCAAATTTACACCTAGTTGCTATCTTCTGTTTTTGGAGAAAGGTTAAATTAAAAAACAGAGAATTGAAGTGAAAAGAACAAGTACTATAGGTGGCAGCTTTTGGATTTGATTGAAAAGTTTATTTTTATCCCTTATTTTTTTTTTTGGCTAATAGGTAACTAGTCTTTCTAATTTTAAAAAATTTAATTTTAATATTAAAATTTATATATTTTTAATTTTTTTAATAAAGAATAAATGGGGTCACTGTATTAGAGAGAATTTCTACTAGAGATAATTTTGGTTACCAAAATAGTTTATTTTTACGTCAAATGGTTTCATATAATAATAAAAGTTAAAATTAGGTGTTTTACTACATTGAAAGCATCTAAGAAACATATTTGAGCTTATAATATTTTTTGTTTAGGGTTAATTATAGATTTTGAGGGTAATTTTTTATGTTTTTAGATGTCATGAATTGACTAAACAAATTTTCAAGGGTGTTTTGGTAAAAAAAAATTTAAAAATAAGTTTTTTAATTGAAAAAGAAAAAATCTTATTTTTCGAGCCACCATAATGGCTAGATTATTAGAAATCATATGTTATGTTTTGCTAACAAAAATAATATATCATTTTTTTTATCAAATAATAGGATAAATGACATGTTGTCTATCTCATTAACTTAAAAAAAAATTAATAAGCCTCACATGCATACGTCTAAACTTGCAAGCTTTTGTGCAAGCCCGTTCTTGATGAGTTAGGTACTTGGCATAATCTTATTACTTTCTTTTTTCTTCTTTTAAATATTGATTATATATATATATATATATATTTTAAAATAATTTTTACATATAAGTTTTGATTAGTACACCTTATATTGTTTTTTTTATTGGTTTTGGGTCAAAATGTTTGAAAATGATTTTTTGGTTTGTTTTTTTTTTTGCTTATTTAGCTTTTTTGAAATAGTAATTATTTTTTAATCATATTGGATATATCTAGTTTTTTATGAGTTTAATGTTATTCATGTGTGTGTAGATTAAATTTATATTTTTTGAAAAAAAAAATATTTTTTACAATATTTTAAATATGTGCCTTGCATAAAATGTTTTTTTTCTTTTATTTTATTCAATAAATTTTATATGTGTTTCAATTTTTGTTGCAAATTGATTTTAATAAATAACTTTGTTAAATACAACTAGGTAAATAATTCATGTTGTGATATTAAATATATTTTTCTCTCAATCTTTCCAATTATATTTTTATTTAATATTAATGATTATTTATTTATTTATTTACAAAATAGTTTGTGATTAATTTAATTAGCCGTGTGTATAAGTTTTTCGATTTACATTTTTTTTTGGTAAGAAATAAGGTTGAAGAAATCTACTTTTTCATGTTTTTTATTATTATATATTGGTGTTTTCAATTTAATTTTTATTGTTTTGATTATTTATTTTTTTCCTTGAACCTTTTATAAAAAAATTATTTTTTTATTTTACCCTTCAATCCAAGTTAATTATGTGTTGTTTTTTTTTATCTTTTACATTGATTCTCATTCTTTTAATTTTTTTAATTTTTGTTAATGTTTATATTCTTTTTAATTTAACTCTTAAAATAAAAATATGTTGCTAACCTTTAATTTATTTTCTTTTGATTTTAATCCTTATTATTTTTCCTTTTGATTTTTTTCTACTTTTTGTTTTTCAAATCATCCATCAACATTTCATTTCCTATGGATTGAGCTTCATGGATTTTTTTATTTTTAGTCTAATGACATGGATAACTAATTTAAAAAACTTAATAAGGGTTGACATCTTTTTTTTCTATTTTCTTTTATAATATCGTCATTCGACATTGCTTCTCTTTTTAAAAAAAATGAGTATGTGGTTATTTTCAATATCTTTTTATATTGAATTATCAAGACCTCATGATCTAAGATGCGAGTTTGTTAGATTAATTCGGATTAGATTGCCTTTTAATTTTCAAATTACATGTTTAATATGTTGACTCGAACTAGCTTACACCAGTTTTCTTTTCTTCCTTTTTTATCTTATTTTTGTTCTTCCATGTTTAATTGACTAAAAATTAAATAACAACATCTTTTTGCTGTTAGATAAAGTTCTTTGTTTTCATTTGATATTGTTGTTTTTTTTTCAATATAATTTAAATAAAACAAGTTTATTTAGTTGATTATAACTATAATTTGAGTTACTGAATTTATTTAAAAGAAAAATATAGTTGTAACGCATAAATTATACAATATACCAAAAGAATTCAGTGTTCGTATTACTGTTTATGCATAAATTATACTATGGATTGGAGCAGTGTAATAATAGAGTTGTCTTTGCCACAAAAAGTTACAATGATTACAGGGGAAAGGTAGAGTTTCATTTTTATTGGGATACATTTGATATTGAAGGGATGGTTCGGAAGAAAATAGTTAGTTCTGATTTTGGTAGGGCATAGTAGGATTGCAACCTCTAAGCTAGTGCTGACACTTTGCATTGGGTTGCCTTGTCTTAAGGGCTAGAGTCCGATTCACGCACCTAGGTTCGCAGAACTACTCTCCTAGATCTGCAAACCCGAACGCCGGGTCTTATAAAAATTTTGAAAAAAATATAACAACAATTATTGTTGTTGTTGTTATTACCATTAATAATTTTTTAAAAACATTATTGCTATATAAAGTTGAACCCGACAACTTTAATATTATTATTAATATGATAGATATTATTATTTGTATTATAAATATTATTATTTTTATTACAATTAAAGTATTAATATAAAAGGTATTATTATTTGTGTTATAAATAAATTTTTTATTAGAATTAATATTATTAACATTAAAAATCTTATTATTCTTATTATAAATACTATTATTTTGATTATAATTAATATAATAATTAATAAATTTGAAAAATTAATTATTAATATTGCAAAAAAAAATTGATTTCAAGGGTAAAATTAAGAATTATTGTTATTATTATTATTAGTAAATTTGAAAAAAAAAATATTATTACCATCAAAGAAAAACCATAATTTTTAAAAAAAGACATGAATTTGATTTTAAAGATAAAATAAATTGTTGTTGTTGTTGTTGTTGTTGTTGTTAACTTGGATCAAATATCCCTTCTAGATCCAAGAAACTGAGGGTTGGAAAGAGGTGCCTTATCCTAGTTACTTGAATGTGGCAATGGGTGTACACTCAAATCACTTAGGTCTCGCAAACCCGCCTAACTCAAGGCTCTAGGGTTTGGTGTTAGGATTCAAGGCTAATGAGGCTTGCATCAAGACTCAATTCGCTTAAGTACATTGTCAGGACCTAAGACTGATATATTATTGACATGATCAAAATATTTATATCTTTTTTCAATTGTAAAAGTGTCAAAGCAATAAATAATCTAGCAAGACCAGAGTCGAACCACAGAAAGATTAACTATATAAATTATAAATAACAACAATAATAACAATAATAATAAGTTAAAAAGGACATTGAGATTGTAAGATTAATAAAAATATTAAACAATGATAAAAACAAATATCAAGGTTAAAGGATCTACTAATGGTATTTCAAACAAGTATAATATATTTTTTTTATTACTCAACTGAAAATCACACATAAAAATAGTTTTAATCAAATTATAAATTGTTAACATGAGTACACTAGTTATCTTATTTGCATAATGATAATACTAGTAAATATAATTATTTGTATTATAAATATGATTATTTTATTATAATTAAAAGTATTAATATTAAAAATATTATTTTTTTATAAATATTTTTTTATAATTACTATTATTAACATTTAAAATAATATTATTTTGATTATAATTAATATTCTTAATATAATAATTAATAAATTTAAAAAATATATTAATAATATTGAAAAAAAATAGTAGATTTGATTTCAAGTGTGAAATTAAGAATTATTACTATTATTATTAGTAAATTAAAAAATATTATTATTATCAAAGAAAAAAGAATATTTCTTTTTTCAAATATAAATTTAGTTTCAAATATAATTTCAATTATTATTATTATTATTAAATTATATTATACATCCCCTTCTGGACCTAAAAAATTTAGTGTTAGAAAAGAAAGCCTGATCCAAGTTGTCTGGAAAGAGTTGGAGCATAAACCCAAATATGTTAAGTTTTGCAATCCTCCCTCTCCTGAGACACTTG
>SRLM01000120.1:0-127078 GCA_015708895.1 Populus ilicifolia | reverse complement strand
TATATATATATATATATTTTTAAAGAAAACAGCAACGTTCAGCACGCACTTAATAAGTAAACCATAATATAGAGCATTGAAAATGATCATTGGATTCCTCTAAATAATCAGTAAATCAGCAATGTCAAGCACACACTTTTCGAGGAAATGCAAACAAATCCTTCAAACTGAAAATGACATAAAAGTTAGGAGCAAATTAAGCAAAGGCAAAATCTTAGTTGGTGGTATACGGTGCCCCACATCTGAAATAATTGTGGGCAGCAGACTTTGATAAGGAAAACGATAAAGCCAGTTTGCTATGAATCGGATTTAATATTTATTTAATTCAAGTTTGTTAAAAATAAGATGAGTTTATTATAATAAAAAATCTTTAAAATAATAAAATTATAAACTAACTTAATTATAATATTTACACTTTAAAATAAATATATAAATTCATTATAAATATTGATAAATTTTTTGAAAAGTTAAAAGTTCAATTAAGAACTTAGATTAATAATTAAAGGTCGACAAAAATCATATTATTGTTATGCTAATAAAATGTGTTAAAAATTATTTTTAAGAGTATTTATACTCTAAGTTAAAAACTTTAATTTTTTTAATGGATCATATATAAATTCAATTTAAATAATAATCAACCCAAGCTAAAATTAAACTAAACTAACAAAAATAAATAAAATAAACAAGTCTAAAATCCAAACAAGTGTTTCCTCATAAAATAAAATTTTTTTACTAGCCCAACTAATTTAATAAGACAAATTCGGTTATTTCCATATTCGGTTTGCTAATAATAAAGCTCAACTTCAAATGAATGGTTTCTTTTCATCTTAAAGAATTAGAATGCATTCCATATACCATTGGAAATATATGAAAGTCTAGTTTCCAACCTAACTAGAATCATCTCAAAATTCAATATGTAGCACTAGTTATGATAAAAAGAAAGGTAGTGAAAGGTTAAACCGTCTAAATCTAGTCTTCTTCTCTCAATCCTTGTGTAATGATCTTAGTTTTACCAATAAGCCCCTCTTGAATATGAATAAGATTAATCATAACTTGCTCTTTATTATTTAATATCCTCTTAAAGTCCACCTTAACTCATGTATCTTGAAGAAGTTCTTTAAAAGCCTTTTTGAACCTTGTAACTGGACTAACCAGAACCTCCAATGGATCCTTTGGTGCTTGAATCACATCATCCCCTCTCTCCTCAAAAGAGTTCAACCTCGAATCATCATTTATATCAAACAAAGAAAGATCAACAACTTTAAATGTAACAATAACACCATACTCATATAGCAAATCTACTTTCTAGGCATTATCATTAATCCTTTCTATGATTTGAAAAGGACCATCTCCTTAAGATATCAACTTTGATCTCCTTTGTTCAAAGAACCTTTCATTTCTTATATGCACCTAAACCTAATCATTGGTTCAAACCTCACCAATTTTCATCTTCTATTAGCTTTGTGTGCATATTGTTTATTTTTTTTCTCTATTTATTGTTGAATCTTTGCATGTAAATCCTTCACCTTAGCCTTATCCATCTTTATACTTTTTGTATTAATAACATAACTAAGAAAAGTAATTATATCCATGAAAAAGTCCCACCTTTTCAAATTAGCATATAGGACTCTTTTTTAAGCACATCAAAAACTTGTTGTATATGAATCATATGTTCATTAAACTCTTTACTATAAATCAAAATATCATCAAAGTAAACAACTACAAACTTACCAATGAAAACACATAAAACATGATTCATGTATCTCATAAAAAATACTAGGTATATTAATAAGTTCAAAAGGCATAACTAACCATTTATACAAACCATATTTAGTTTTGAAAGTAGTTTTTCATTAATCCCCTTTGTTCATCCTTATTTGATAATAACCACTTTTTAAATCAATATTTAAAAATATTGTAAAACCATGCAATTCATCCAATATATCATCTGATATAGGAATAAGATATCGATACTTTATAGTGAAGATATTGATAGCTCTGTAATCAACATACATTCGCTAAGTCTTGTCTTTTTTAGGACAAGAAGCCTGTGAACTACACAAGGGCTCATGCTCTCATGAATGTATCCATTTGATATCAACTCCTCCACTTGCCATTGAAGTTCTTTACACTCTTTGGGATTGCTCTTATTCTGCTCTTACACGTGCATGAGAGTGTGGTTACATACATTAAGTGATAGACTTTGTAGGGTATCCTCATCATTTTTAGAAAATATGACTGAAGAAGATAACTAATCACTTCATAATGAGAATAACCATATTAGAATACTTAGAGATTACATGAATCCTATAAGAGCAAGTGCATCATCATCCCTAGTTTTCCCCCCTGATGTATCTCATTTTAATTTTAAGCTAGGCATTATTCAACTTTTACTTTTTTTTTTCATGACTTAGATTTGGAAAATCCATATTTGTATTTAAGGGAATTTGAGGAGGTCTATAACACCTATAATGACTTAAATTGTAGCATAAACACCATCAGATTAAAGCCTTTCTTTTTTTCATTAAAAGATAAAGTTAAAACATGGTTATAAAATTTAAGATTAAGATCCATTCGTGCTTGGGATAAAATGTAACAACAGTTTTTAAAGAAATTTTTCCTATATCACAGAACAAATTCTTTCGAAAGACAAATTACTACTTTCATTAAAAAATCAGGAGAAAAATTTTACTAATGCTGTGATAGGTTTCGAGGCTTGCTTAATACTTTCAGGATATTTGCCAACATATTTGAATATTTAAGATTAAAAAAAAAAGTTCTTGAAAGAAGTAAATTTTTTTTATTGGGATGACCTTTACTTATTCAAATATTGTTCCAATCAAATATTTTGAAGATGTATTCCTGACAATAAGGTAAGTAGTGTCATTAAATTTTGTCATTATAAGACATGTGTGGGTCATTTCTCATCAAGAAAGACAATTGCAAAAATCTTACAAAGTAGATTTTACTGGCCCACCATGTTTAAGGACATATATGCATTCTGCAAAACTTATAAAAATGATCAAAAAGTTGATATTGGTAAAAAAGTCTTACTTTATAATTCTCAACTCCATTTATTTCTTGGAAAACTAAAATCAAGATAGAGCGATCCTTTTATTATTAAACATGTGTATTCATATGGGGCCTGTGATATCGAGAATACAAGGAATGATAATATTTTCAAGGTAAATGAACATCGTTTGAAATTTTACTTTGATAATTTTTCAGTTAAAAATAACTCTATTGAATTGGGTAATCTGTAAATAAAGATTAATTCTTTTTCTCATATTATTTATGTGTTTTTTTTAGTGTGACTTTTTTTTTTATAGTCTCTCTATGATGTTTTGTATTAAAAAGGTAGGAAATGATAATAAAACCCTTAAAGGCTTAAATGTAGGAATAAATGAATGAATGGTATTATAATAATTAATAAATTTGATAAATAGAAATAGAAAAGAAGAAGAAGAGAGATTTGTGTTTTAAGAGTGAAAAAAACTTGACTGGAGAAGAGTAGAAAAGGCGAAGAAGAAGAAGAGAAAAGAGGGAATTAGAAAGGAAATAGAAAGGAATTGAATAAATAAGTTTAAAGTTAAGATTTAGGTTGTTAAATGTATAAATGTATGTTAATTGAACTTTAATTTCAGTTTTGATGAATGTTAGGGTTTTGAAAATTTATGTTTTAGGTTTAATTGATGAATTAAACTGAATGTTATGGGTAATTGATTATTTAGTTAATTATAGAAGATTGTGATGATTTTGAGTTATTAATTATAAAAATGATGAATTTTGAGTTAGAAATTTGGAAAGAACAGTAGGTAATCTGTGGAAATTCTGGATTTGACGTTGAAGATGGCAAAATTTCAGTTTGGTCCCTCAATTTGTGAAAATTATAGTTTAGTCCCCAAACTTTGTAAAATTACAAATTGGTCCCTGGAGCATATTCCGAGATTCTGAACAGAATACAGTATGAATTATGGGCAAAATTACTGTATAGTTATGAAATTTAAACACTTTCAATTTGGTCCTCTAATTTGACAAAAATTATAATTTGACACTAAAAATTTGGAAAAATTCCAGAATGGTCCTTGGAGCATAATGAGATATTCTGGAAAAAATTAAACTTTAATTATGGTCATAATTTCAGTATATTCATGGATTTTTGATATTTTTAGTTTGGTCCTTTAATTTGACAAAAGTTACAATATGACCCTTAACAATATGATAAATTCTAGATTAGTCCCTAGTTATAATATTAGTTTTTTCAAATTAGTTTGATGAATAATTGAGGGTTATTTGATGAGTTATTATCAATTTTATTATTTTTATTATTATAAATTAGATTTTGAGAAAACCGTTAGATTTTGGATTTTTAAGAAAATAACTAGTTTAGTCTAAAAACATATAGGGTTATTCTTTTAAGTTATTCTTGAATATATTTACTTTGTATTCAAATATTCCGAATATTTTACCAGCAGGACGTTAGTAGGTTTTCCTTCGATGTCAACTTTTGAGTGTTGTTTGCTTTGAGTCAGGTGGGTGAATAATTTTTCATATACATGATAAATATTATAAATATTTGATTTGTTAATATGAATTGGATCATGCTTCTTGATAATATATATGCTGATTATTATCTTTGTTATGATAAAGCATGATCTATTGTTGAATCTAAATTCTTGATATGAACCAATATATATTTTAAATTAGCTTCTGAATTGATATCTCCTCATTTGATTAATGTCATGAGTTGAGTCTTGAGATATAACTATGTTTGTTTGATTATGATTATGAACATATGGTATGACAGTCAGAATACCCATACTAACAGGGTAGTGTTAATCTTTGTTCATATTGTATCTGAACCCTAGTTGGTCAGGGGAGTTACCAACCTGTGTGGCCTGATCAACCCATAGTATGGAGCCTCATGCTTATTACATTTTTATTTTCTGATGAGATTTACCTTATGATATTCTTGTTATGGCCTATTTGAAGAACATTATTATAGGAACCTAAAGTCAATTGTATATATATTTCTCATTGTTGTATTACCTTGTATGTGTATATTGAACATTATCTATTCACTGAGTTGTTGAACTCACACTCTTATTATTTATCATTTTCAGGCTTATAGCTTGATAGCAGGTCATTTTTGTTGGACTTTCTGAACTTGCTTTTTGGTTGAAATTTGTAACTTTCTTTTATATCTAGTTAGTGCTCCAAAACTATGAAATTGTATTAACTCTTATATTAAGACAATTAAATTATATTATGAAATTAGTTTATTGTTAATGCTGCGTCAAACTCTAATTGACTTAAGAGAAGTTTGTATGTAAGTTTGCGTTTGCATAGGTGACACGACTAAAATATTGATATCTTCTCTTAAGTGCAAGAGTGTCAAATTAATAAATAACCCGGCAAGACCGGGGTCGAACCACAAAGAGGTTAATTGTATAAATTATAAATAACAACAACAACAACAACAATAACAACAACAATAATAGTAATAAAGAAGAAGAAGAAAAAGTTGATAAGAACTTTGAGATGGAAGATGATTGATACTTAAAAGTGTATTTTTATCAAGGTTTTATATCATCATTTTGCACTTGAAGTATCAATAACTCTTTAACTAAAACATGTTTTATAATAATATATCTAATAATATAAGATACCTTTAATTTATAGTAAATTTTCATTTTAAATGCAGGTCTATCACATAAATGAAAGGATTGATTGATGAATTTAAAAATTAAAATTAAAATTAAAAGGACAAAGAGATGGCCAAACTTAGAAAAGAAATGTCGGTGCAATCCAAACAAGAACACTGTTCGGTAATTGGGTCATATCTGGAACTGTAAATCTCAGATTTAGATCTAATTTATATGGATGGAAAGGTACAACTTTCATATGGAGCCCAAGATCTAAAAAGGTCATTTTCAAGTCCAAATTATAGTAACAACAAAGAAATCTGAATCTGTCTTGCAGCCCGAGCACTGTTCAGTATTTGACCCATATCTAGAGTTCTAGAAGTCCAAATGAGCTGAATTTTTTACACAAGAAAGCTGAGAAAATTGCCTACAACTTTCATGTTTCAAGTGGCTCCAATTTTGATATTATCAATGATGTTTTAGGCAGACAAGAGAAGATAAGGATTGTCATCAAATCAAGAGTTGGTCACCCACTCATCAATTAGTCATGAAATCAATAGTTTTCAATTTTGGCCTATAAAAGAAGGCATTTAACATGCATTTAGGATCTTGGTTTCCATATCAAGATCATGCTCTTGCTTTCTCTCTTTGTATTTTTTGTAATGTTTATGCTTTACTTTCATTAATATCAAGTTTATGCCTTTTATTTTCTTTCATTTACTTAGTTAACTCTTATCTTATTTATGTTCTTATTTTGTTTATTTATTTTTCTTTCTTTCATTATGTGTAGCTAAGATTATTATGTTAAGGTGAAAAGGTTATACTAATGGTGTAAGAATAAGTATAATATAAACTTAATGTGGACTTTAATGTTTGATGCTAACATGTTTTATATTTGTTATCTTGTTCACTCTTTAATACTTTACTTATTAAATGACTAATCTTGATTTATGTTGCATAACAATTGGTACAACAAATGCTTAGCACTTTCATAGCTCATACTGTATGGTATAACCGACACCTCAGCTATGAAAGAACTTGATTTGTTGTTAACATAAGTTATAATCATGAATGCATGACGAGATTTACAAGTATTAACATTAATCAAATAAAATGATTAATGTAATCATGTTAAGAATCTATAATCTGATTGGAATCTCTTTTATGTGTGGTTTCCAATTGAATAATAAGAGTTTATACTATACTTATTTGACATACCATTAATGGATCCTCTAACCTTAACATTTGTTATTATCATTATTTAATCGTTACATTAATATTCCATCTCAAAGTTCTCATCTTCTTCTTCTTCTTCTCTTTCTTTATTATTATTATTATTACTACTACTACTACTAGTAGTATTATTATTGTTGTTGTTGTTATTATTATTATTATTATTGTTGTTGTTGTTGTTGTTCTTATTATTATTGTTATTGTATTTTTGTTATTTATAATTTGTACAATTGACCTCCCTATGGTTCGACCTCGGTCTTGTCGGGTTATTTATTACTTCGACACTCTTGCACTTAGGAGAAGATATCAATCTTTTAGTCATGTTAGAAGATTAACACAAGGACTAAACAATGATAACAACAAATATCAAGGTTAAAGGATCCACTAATGGTATGTCAAACAAGTATAGTATAAACTCTTATTATTCAATTGGAAACCACATGACACGATGAAAAGATTGATGTCTTCTCCCAAGTGCAGGAGTGTCGAAGTAATAAATAACTCGGCAAGACCGGGGTCGAACCATAGGAAGGTTATTGTACAAATTATAAATAACAAGAATACAACAACAACAACAATAACAATAACAACAATAACAACAATAATAAAAACAAATCAAGTTCCTTTCATAGCTCAGGTGTCGGTTATACCATATAGTATGGGTTATGAAAGTGCCAAGCATTTGTTGTACCAATTGTTATACAACATAAATCAAGATTAGTCATTTAACAAGCAAAATATTAAAGAGTGAGCAAGATAACAAATATAAAACATGTTAGTATTAAACATTAAAGTCCATATTAAGTTTATACCATACTTATTCTTACACCATTAGTGTAACCTTTTCACCTTGACATAATTAACTTAGCTAGACATAATGGAAGAAAGAAAAATGGATAAACAAAATAAGAACATAAATAAGATAAGAGTTAACAAAGCAAAGGAAAGGAAATGAAAGGCATAAACTTGATATTAATGAAAATAAAGCATAAAGAATACAAAGAGAGAAAACAAGAGCATGATCTTGATCTCGACACCAAGATACCTAAATGCATGGCAAATGCCTCCTTTTATAGGCAAAAATTGGGAACTATTGATTTGATGACTAATTGATGAGTAGATGGCCAACCCTTGACTTGGTGCAATCCTTATCTTCTTTTGTCTGCCCAAAACGTCATTGATGATGTCAAAATTAGAGCCACTTGAAAACATGAAAGTTCTAGGCAATTGTCTCATCTTTCTTGTGTAAACAATTCAGCTCATTTTGACTTCTAGAACTCCAGATATAGCCAAAATACTGAATAGTGCTTAGGCTGGAGGACAGATTCGGGCTTTTTTGTTGTAGACCTAAATATGAGATCTATAGCTCTAGATATGACCCAATTACCGAACAGTGTTCAGGTTTGGATTGCACCAACATCTCTTTTCTAAGTTTGATCATCTCTTTGCCTTTGCAATTGAAGTTCTTAAAGTCATCAATCAATCCTTTCATTTATATAATAGGCCTGCATTTAAAGTCATCAATCAATCCTTTCATTTATATAATAGGCTTGCATTTAAAATGGACATTTCCCACAAATTAAAGGTATCTTATATTATTAGATAGATTATTATAAAACGTATTTTAGTTAAGGAGTTATTGATACTTCAAGTGTAAAATGATGATATAAAACCATGATAAAAATGCACTTTTGAGTACTAATCACCACATATAAAGGAGGTGCCAATCCGATTATAAATTATTAACATGATTACATTAATTATCTTATTCGATTAATGCTAATACTTGTAAATGTTGCCAGTCATTCATGATTGTAACTTATATTAACAACAAATCAAGTTTCTTTTATAGCTGAGGTGTCGGTTATACCATACAGTATGAGCTATGAAAGTGCCAAGATAAAATATAATTCATTAAGGATGACCTGGGTAAATGGTCTTTAGATAATCTTTTATTGACTATTGAGACATGCCCTGGTGGAGACGTGCATTGTGTGATTCATGATTTATGACCACAATTCAATAAAAACCATGCTTGATATAATCTTAGAAATTTAACTAAAAAAGACAAAAAAAAAATTTAATGGGAAGCCAATACCCGATCTATAGAGGGAATATAAGTCATTTTTAGATGTAAAACCAATAGAAGATATGAGCCACAATCATAACTACAATTTTAGCCTTAGTTTGTAAGAAATTGTGTCATTTTGTTTTATTAACAGCATAATATTTATGTTTTCTTATTTCTTATATTTGTTTAAGTGTGTTTTAGGTTTGTTGGTGTTCGTTGTTGCAAATGATGTCTTCTATATTCTATCTTTCTACCTTACGATATTGATGACAATGTCTTGTTTTGGTTGGAGAGATAGTTGATAAAAAAACTAACTAACTAACTAACTGCTTTTGTTTTTAATAAAACCATTAGACAAAACTGTTATTACTAGGATGACAGAGTAAGGGAGAATTTTATTGACTCTTGAGATGCATTTTAATAAATATTTTCTAATAGTTATTTGTAATATTTATAACAAGGTCTATCACATACTTCTCATGAAATATTTAAATGTACAAATTCTCATATTATTATCACTTGATTCTACTCATATACTCATTTAAGAAGTATTCTTAAACCTTCATTTTCACATATATACATTAATATATAATTATGAGTTGCACATGAGATTATTAGATTATTTATGTTCTTTTGTTAAAGGTAACAACTAAAGAAAAAAGATAGTATATAATTTGTAAAAAAAAAATAATAATATTGATGATAATAAAAATATAGATAAGTTTGGTTTCGTAGCCTCTATAATCTAAGCAATCAGGCTTGGATGAGTGTTCTAACACCTAATACCCTAAAGTCAACTAACTTGGGAGTTATTAGCCTAGTGCTTGTTACATGGGTTGAGGAGGAAAGCTTAAGAGAATCAAATATTGCACTATCTACATATCAGTATCTACAACTTGAGTTACTAAGTTCATAGGGATATTTTAACACCTGATATCCTAAGACCAATTGGTCTGGGAGTCATTAACCGAAAGCTCATTATATAGGTTAAAGATGAATTGTATTTTAAATTATATGTATATATATTTTTTAAAAATGTTAATAATTTTAACCCAAGAACGTTAATCTTAAAAAATTATTAGAACAAAATATTGTTTTCTTCTAATAAAAGCCCAATGATCTATATTTTCATACATTAAGTACATAAAATAAATGTTTGTTTATTTAGATAGACTAATGAAAGTTGAATGATGAATGCCTTTGACACGATCAAAAGATTGATGTCTTCTCCTAAGTGTAGGAGTGTTGAAGTAATAAATAACTCGGCAAGACTAGAGTTAAACTACAAGGAGGTTAATTATATCAATTATAAATAATAATAATGATGATGATGATGATAATGACAATGACAACGATGATGAAGATGACTTTAAGATGTAAGATTAATGTGAAGATTAAACAATTATAAAACAATTATCAAGGTTAAAAGATCCATTAATGGTATTTTAAATAAGTATAATATAAACTTTTTTTATTACTCAGTTGAAAACCACACATAAAAGAGATTCTAATTGGATGATTTGTCATTAATAACTTATTATAAATTATTAACATGATCACGTTAATTATTTTATTTAACTAACACCGAACTTTTAAATATTATCAAGAATTCATGATGCTAACTTATGTTAATAACAAATTAATTTTCTTTCATAGCATAAGTATAGGTTATACTATACAGTTAGCCATGAAGGATTAAACATTTATTATATCAAGTGTTATGACACGACTAAAAGATTAATGTCTTCTTCCAAGTGCATGAGTGTCGAAGTAATAAATAACCCGACAAGACTGAGGTCGAATCACAAGGAGGTTAATTGTACAAATTATAAACAACAATAATAGCAATAACAACAATAATAACAGTAACAACAACAACTATAATAATAGTAGTAGTAGTAGTAGTAGTAGTAGTAGTAGTAGTACTAATAATAATAATAATAATAATAATAATAAAGAAAGAAAGAGAAGAAGAAAAAGATGATGAGAACTTGAAGATATAATATTAATGTAGGGATTAAATAATGATAATAACAAATATCAAGGTTAGAGGTTCCACTAATGGTATATCAAACAAGTATAGTATAAACTCTTATTATTCAATTAGAAACCACAAACAAATGAGGTTCCAATCGGATTATAGATTGTTAACATGATTATATTAGCCATCTTATTCAATTAATGCTAATACTTGTAAATTTCATCAAGCATTCATGATTATAACTTATGTTAACAACAAATTAAGTTTCTTTTATAGCTCAGGTGTCGGTTATACCATACAGTATAGGCTATGAAAATGTCAAGCATTTGTTGTACCAAGTATTATACAACATAAATCAAGATTAGTCATTTAACAAGCAAAGTATTAAAGAGTGAGCAAGATAACAAATATAAAACATGTTAGTATCAAATATTAAAGTCCATATTAAGTTTATACTATACTTATTCTTACACCATTAGTGTAACCTTTTCACCTTGACATAATAAACTTAGCTAGATATAATGAAAGAAAGAAAAATAGATAAACAAAATAAGAACATAAATAAGATAAAAGTTAACTAAGTAAATGAAAGAAAATGAAAGGCATAAACTTGATATTAATGTAAACATTACAAAAAATACAAAGAAAAAAAGCAAGAGCATGATCTTGATCTGGACACCAAGATGCCTAAATGCATGGCAAATGCCTTCTTTTATAGGCTAAAATTAGAAACTATTGATTTGATGACTAATTAATGAGTGGGTGACTAACTCTTGACTTGGTGACAATCCTTATCTTGTCTGCCCAAAACGTCATTGATAACATCAAAATTGAAGCCACTTGAAACATAAAAGTTATAGTAAATTATCACAGCTTTCTTGAGTAACAAATTCAGCTCATTTGAACTTCTAAAACTCTAGATATGGCCAAAATACTGAACAGTGTTTAGACTAGAGGACAAATTTGGGCTTCTTTGTTGTTGCAACAATTTGGACTTGAAAATGACCTTTTCAGATCTTGGGGTCCATATAAAAGTTATAGGCCTATGTCGTACCTTTCCATCCATATAAAGTAGACCTAAATCTGAGATCTATAGCTCCAAATATGACCCAATTACCGAACAATGTTTCAGTTTGGATTGCACCGACATCTCTTTTTTAAGTTTGGCCATCTCTTTATCGTTTCAATTTTAGTTCTTAAATTCATCAATCAATCCTTTAATTTATGTGATAAGCCTGCATTTAAAATGAACATTTACCATAAATTAAAGGTATCTTATATTATTAGATATATTATTATAAAACATGTTTTAGTTAAGGAGTTATTGATATTTCAAGTACAAAATGATGATATAAATCCTTGATAAAAATACACTTTTAAGTATCAATCACACTCCCCAACTAGCTTATTACTAGTCTCTAGTAATCAAATCATTAAAATAGAAAAATACTTTGCAAATTCCACAAAACAAGGTAGTCATCTTTTAACTCCCATTAATCTTTCTAGATAACCAAACTCTCATTAAATTTATATACCTGCTGAATACCACTTAACAAGATATTCATAAACCTTTCTTTTGTGCTCAATGTATCAACACATAATTATAGGGCTTTTCTTGAAAGAAAACAAAATTTTTATTCTAATGTTTAAGGTTAACTTTCTTAGGTTGGGATTATTATTTTTGTCTTCTTCTTCTTCTTTTTTTAATATATATATATATATAATTTAAAACATCATGCATCTTTAACCCATGTAATGAGCTTTCAGCTAATGACTCTCAAACTAGTTGGTCTTAGGGCATTAGGTGTTAAGACACCCCTATGAGCTTAGTAACTCGGGTCGCAGATACTAATATGTAGATAGTGCAACGTTTGATTCCCTTAAACTTTTATCCTCAACCCATGTAACAAGTGTTGAACCAATAGCTTCCAAGTCAATTGACTTTAGGGTATTAGGTGTTAAAACACCCATTCGGGCTTAATTGCTTAGGTTAGGGAAGCTACGAAACCAAACTTATCTATATTTTTATTATTATCATTTTTTTTCTTTTTTTAATTATATACTATCCCTTTCCCTTAATTGTTATCTTTAACAAAAGAACATAAATAATGTAATAATCTAATATGCAACCCATAATCATATGTCAAAGTGTGTGTGTGTAAATTAAGGTTTAAGAATACATGTTAAATAAGTATATGAGCAGAATTAAGTGATAATAATGCGAGAGTTTGTAAATCTGAATATTTCAAGAAGTATTATGATAGACCTTGTTACGAATGATTACTAAGATGCGTCTCAAGAGTCATAAAAAGTTCTCATTACTCTGCCATCATAGTAACAACAATTTTGCACATGCTTTATGAAATAGAACACACAGTTTTTTTTTAGCCATTACCCTCTCCCCCCAACTAAAACGAGACATTGTCCTCAATGTTTAAAGGTAGAAAGATAAAATATAGAAGATATCACCTGAAATAACGAACACTGACAAACCTAAAACACACTGAAACAAATATAAAAAACAACAAAACATAATAATAAAACCAAAAGACATAAAAATTCATAAATGAAGGCTTAAATCCAATCTAAGCTTTTTACGGTTTTCTTTAGTTGACCAATTTATGCGACTCATGAAAGGATCAATTACAAGGTTGAAAGATTGTAGTTGGTTAATCAATTGTTCAGCAGTAACAACAGAGATTATGATTTGTCATGCAGAAGATGTTAGAAATTCTTGTTCCACAGCATGATCAAGAAAAGACAACAACTTATCATAATAACTATTAACATTTAACAAACCTATGGGTTTATGGTAAATATGCAGTTGGGCCTAAGAGGAAATATGAAAGATCTCTTTCAATGTGCCTAGACCACCCGGTAAAGTAATGAAGGCATTAACATGGTTAAACATTGCATTCATTCGAGTTGACATTATAGATACCTGAAGTTCCTCTCCAATTGTTTTTCTAATGATGTCCCCTTGTGCTAAAGCTTCGGGGACAACTCCCAAAACTTGACTACCTCATAAAAATGTAGCTATTGACACACCTCCCATTAACTCAAGACTGTCTCCCTCATACACTAAATGAATCTTTCTCTCAGCTAGCATTTGACCAAGATGATTTGTTGATTCTAAAAACTCATTTTCTTTCCCAGGACTAGATCCACCAAAAACACAAATATTTCTTATATGATGACCTAAGGAACTTACCATTTCTGCACACTTCTGTATTTGTTGAATGTATGGGTTGAGTAGAAATGAAAGAAAGGAAGAGAGGATTTTATAGATGAGAAATTAAAAAGACAATCATAGCACCTATATATAGGCTAGCTAGAGTCTCACACACACACACTCTCTCTTTTTATTTATTTATTTATTTACTTTTAAAAAATCATGTGTATTTACAGGTAGTTGTGATTGTGGCTTACATTTTCCCTTGGTTTTACATCAAAAAACGGCTTAAACGCCCTTTATAGGTCGGGGATAGGCTTCCCATCTAGTTTTTTAAAAAACTGGCAAACAGGACCTTTTTTAGTCAGATTCCCAAGACTAAATCGATCATGTTTTTTTATGATATAGTGGCCATAAATCATGAATTGCATGATGCACATCTCCACTAGGAAGGGTCTCAAAAGTCGATAAAAGATTATCTAAAGACTCTTTTACTCAGGCCATCCTTAATGAATTGTATTTTATTTTTATAATTTATAGATATCATTCCTAAAGAATGATATTGTGCATTACAAGTCCATCTAGCACATCGATGACAGACTTTCAGTTATTTTGCACGACGTTTCTTTTCAAAAGTGCTTTTACCTGTTCCAGGTATGTGTGAAATGAAGGAGTTAGAGGACTCACCTGATAATCAAACCTTTGCTTCAATCAATCAGTGAATATCTTCAGGAATTCCATGATTCATTAACAATCTCAATCTTGCACATCCAGCACGATAAATTTTTGTAACCGCATTTTGAGGTAGAGTAGGAAAATACTTTTTTAATTTTTCAAGATTAGTGTCTATTTTGAAATGAGAATTGAAAGAGAGATTCAAATAATTTCACAAATATATATACAGATATCAGTTATTATGGAAAACTAAAAGAACCGACTTAAGTCACAGAGTATTTTTATCCGCCATTTGATCAGGGTCAGAGAAACTAGCAAAAATTACTCAAAAAGAAACACAAAAACAATGTGAGAAAAACAAAATAATTAACCTTTATCTATAAGATCATTCAAACTAGTTGATTCATTTTCACTAGAAAAATTATCAAAGTAAGCTTTTAAACGATGTCTATTTTCCTTAAAAACATTGTCATTAATTGAATTCTCAATATCACAGGCCCTATAAGAATTGCTCCATCTTGATCTTAGCTCTCTAAGGAATGAATAGAGTTAAGAATTATAAAATAAAACTTTTTGACCAGAATCAACTTTTTGACAATTTTCATATGTTACGAAGAAGGCATGTGTGTCCTTAAATATGGTGGGCCAATAAAATCCATTTTGAAAGATTTTTGTAACTGTTTTTTTTATGAGAAATAACTTCCACATGCTTTAAAATGACAAAGTTTAATGACATTACTTACCTCATTGTCAGGAATGAATCTTTGAAATATTTGATCAGGATAATATTTGAATAAGTTAGGGTCATCACAATAAAAATTCTTCACTTTGTTCAAAAACTTTTCTTTGTCTTGGGTACTCTAATCAGCTGACAAATCTTCTAAAGCAAAAAAATTGATATTTTTATCATACCAAGGCATTGGATTAAGAGAAAGTAAGGATTCGTCAGAAAAGTAATCATCGATTAATATGATGTTAGATGTTGAATTTGTTGTCACTGTTGACAAAAGATTCACATCAACATTGTCGGTGCTTTTTTCATCCGTGATTTCTTTCTCAGAATAAATCATTTGCAAATCTTCAGATTTATCCAACTTATTTTTACTTAAAGTAGATTAAAGTTGATCATAAACTAATTCATCGATATGATCTACTTCTTGTAAATCATTATCATCTCCAAGTTGTTTACATATGTTGAAAATATTCATCTTCAATGTCATGTTTCTAAATGATAGCTTCATCAGTCCATTCCTACAATTAATCAATGTGTTAAAGGTTGCAAGAAATGGACGTCCTAAAAGAATAGGAAATGAATCACATACTTTAACAGGTTATGTGTCCAAGACAATAAAATCCATAGGATAAATGAATTTATAGGCTTATACTAACACATCTTCAATTATTCCTCTAGGCACTTTTACAGATCTATCGGTAAGTAAAAGAGATATAGAAGTTGGTTTTAATTCACCTAGATTGAAATTCTAAAAAATTCAATATGAAAGTAAATTCACATTAGCACCAAGATCAAGTAAAGCTCTTTCAATTTTATGCCCTCCAATAAAGCAAGAAATTGTAGGACAACTAGGGTCTTTATATTTCAAAGCATTATTGTTTTGAAGAATAACACTTACTTATTCGGCTAAAAAAGCTTTCTTTTTCACATTCAGTTTTCTTTTTACAATGCATAGATCTTTCAAAAATTTAGCATAGGAAGAAACTTGTTTAATAGCATCTAGCAAAGGTATATTAATCCTTACCTATTTGAGAATTCCAAAGATTTCAGAGTTGTGATTGACTTTGCTTTGTTTGGTCATGACTTGAGGAAATGGAAGTGCTGGCGGAGAATCAGTCTTTTCTTTATAATTTTCAGATCCAACCCCTTCCTTACCCTCAGAGATTGACTTATCATCTTTCTCATAAGGTTCAAGAGAAGGTTTTTCAATAACCTTACCACTGTGAAGAGTAGTGACTGATTTGACTTAATCCATGTGTTGGATTCCGAAACTACTTGCATTTGCATTGTATTCCCCTTGGAATTTTATTGTGGTTGAGATGGAAACTTACCTTTCTCTTAGAAACTAAGAGCAGATTCAATTTTGCAAGAGTATCTTTAAAATCTGTCATGTTTTGAGCAAGTTGAGTATTGATTGTCTCTTGCTTTTCAATGAATGTATGCAAGGTTTCTTTAAGATTTCTTCTAGGAGGTGGAGCATAAAGAGGTGTATATCCATGAGAATTTTAGAAATTATAGTGTGCTTAAAACGATGGTTTTGAAGTTTTTGCATTGTTGTTCTTACTCTTCCAACTAAAATTTGGGTGATTTCTCCGACCAGGGTTGTATGTTTGTGAGTATGAGTTGTGGTTGACCCTTTAAAAAGCATGAGTTTGTTCATGGAGACATTCCTTAAAAGAAGGCAAGGTTGGACAGTTATTGGTTGAGTGTTTATTTGTTTCACATATTTGACATGCAATGTTTTCAACATATTTTAATTGACTACTCTTTTTCAATTCTAGTGCCTCGACTTTTCTAGCTAAAAATACAAACTTGGCTTGAAAGTCATGATCTTCTCTAAGGTTGTACATACCTCCACTAGATGTATGAGGTTGAGTTTTACTCGGTGCCTCATAAGTACATGCGGTGTCTAAATTTTGAGCATTTTCAACTAACAAGTCTAAGTATTCCATTGCTTCATCAGGGTTTTTATCTTTAAAAGTTTCATTGCACATCAATTCAACCATTTGCTTATCTTTGGGTGTTAACCTTTCATAAAAATATGAAACTAATATCTATATTTCAAAACCATGATGAACGTAAGTACTAAGCATGTCTCGATACCTATCCCAATATTGGTAAAATGTTTCTCCTGGTTTTTGAGTGAAAGTGGTGATTTGTCTTTTGAAAAAGTTTGTTCTATGAGATGGGAAAAACTTCTTTAAAAACTGTTATTGCATTTCATCCCAAGCACGAATGGATCCTGGTCTCAAATTTTATAGCCATGTTTTAGCTTTATCTTCTATTGAAAAAGAAAAAAGCTTTAATTTGATGGTGTTCATGCTACATTTTAAATTATTATATGTGTTGCAGACCTCCTCAAATTCCCTTAAATGCAAGTATGCATTTTCCAATTCTAAGTCATGAAAAAAAGGTAAAAGTTGAATAATGTCTAGTTTAAAATTAAAATGAGATGCATTAGGAGGAAAAACTATGCATGATGGTGCATTAATTCTTGTGGGATTCATATGGTCTCTAAGTGTTCTAGCACGGTTATTCTCATTATTCTCATTATAAAGTGATTAATTATTTTCTTCGGTCATATTTTCTAAAAATAATGAGGATACCCTACAAAGTCTACCACTTGATGTACGTGACCATACTCTTATGCACGTGTAGGAATAAAATAAAAGGAAAAAAAACAAAAAAAGAAGAAACAAGAGAAAAGAAACAAAGTTATATACAAGAAAAGTGAAAAGAGAAAATAAAATAAATATTATAATTTATATAAAACTTACCTCCTCGGCAACAACGCCAAAAACTTGATACGACTAAAAGATTAATGTCTTCTCTCAAGTGCAGGGGTGTCAAAGTAATAAATAACTCGACAAGACCAGGGTCGAATCATAAGAAGGTTAATTGTACAAATTATAAACAACAATAATAGCAATAACAACAATAATAACAGTAACAACAACTATAATAATAATAAAAAAAAGAGAAGAAGAAGATGATGATGATGAGAACTTGGAGATATAATATTAATGTAACGATTAAACAATGATAATAATAAATGTCAAGGTTAGAGGTTCCATTAATGGTATATCAAATAAGTATAGTATAAACTCTTATTGTTTAATTGGAAACCACACACAAAAGAGGTTCCAATCAGATTATAGATTGTTAACATGATTATATTAGCCATCTTATTCAATTAATGCTAATACTTGTAAATTTCGTCAAGCATTCATGATTATAACTTATGTTAACAATAAATCAAGTTCCTTTCATAGCTCAGGTGTCGGTTATACCATACAGTATGGGCTATGAAAACGTCAAACATTTATTGTACCAAGTGTTATACAACATAAATCAAGATTAGTCATTTAACAAGTAAAATATTAAAGAGTGAGCAAGATAACAAATATAAAACATGTTAATATCAAATATTAAAGTCCATATTAAGTTTATACTATACTTATTCTTACATCATTAGTGTAACCTTTTCACCTTAACATAATAAACTTAGCTAGATATAATGAAAGAAAGAAAAATAGATAAACAAAATAAGAACATAAATAAAATAAAAGTTAACTAAGTAAAGGAAAGGAAATGAAAGGCATAAACTTGATATTAATGTAAACATTACAAAAAATACAAAAAGAGAAAGCAAGAGAATGATTTTGATCTGGACACCAAGATACCTAAATGCATGGCAAATATCTCATTTTATAAGTCAAAATTGAGAACTATTGATTTGATGACTAATTAATGAGTGGGTGACCAACTCTTGACTTGGTGACAATTTTTATCTTCTCTTTTCTGCCCAAAACATCATTGATAACATCAAAATTAAAGCCACTTGAAAACATGAAAGTTGTAATAAATTATCTTCGATTTCTTGTGTAAAAAATTCAGCTTATTTAGATTTCTATAACTCTAGATATGGCCAAAATACTGAACAGTGCTCAGGCTAGAGGACAAATTCGAGTTTCTTTGTTGTTGCAACAATTTGAACTTGAAAATAGCCTTTTTAGATCTTGGGCTCCATATAAAAGATGCAGGTATATGTTTTACCTTTCCCTCCATATAAAGGAGACCTAAATCTGAGATCTATAACTTCAAATATGATCCAATTACCGAACAGTGTTCCGGTTTGGATTGCACCGACATCTCTTTTCTAAGTTTAGCCATCTCTTTATCCTTTCAATTTCAGTTCTTAAATTCATCAATCAATCCTTTCATTTATGTGATAGGCCTACATTTAAAATGAATATTTATCATAAATTAAAGGTATCTTATATTATTAGATATATTATTATAAAACATGCTTTAGTTAAGGAGTTATTGATACTTCAAGTGCAAAATGATGATATAAAACCTTGATAAAAATACACTTTTAAGTATCAATCAAGTTATATAACACAAATCTAGATTAATTATTTAACAAGCAAGGTATTAAGAATTAATAAGATAAAAATGATAAGACATGTTAATAACAAACTTTCTTGGATGGAAACATTAAAGTCCATATTAAGTTTATATTATAAATATCCTAACACCATTAATGAAATTTTTTTACCTTGATATAATAAATTTAACTAACCATTAAGAAGAATTAAAACATAAATGAACAAGATAAGAACATAATTATATAAGTATAATAAAGAAAATGAAAGAAATAAACAAGACATTAATGAAACTATAACATGAAATAAAACTAGAAAATTAAATATATAAATAAAGAAAGCAAGTAAGGAAATGATCTTAATAAAAAAATCAAGATACTTAAATGCATGGCAAAAACCTTTTGTTTATAGGCTAAAATTTGAAATAATTGATTTGATGACTAATGATTAAGTGGATGACCAACTTTTAATTTTGTAACAATTCTTATCTTTTTATTTGCGAAAAACATTATTGCTAACATCATAATTTAAACAGATAATCCTTATAAAAGTTCAGGGAAATTGTCTCAGCTTTCCAACAAAAAAAATCGATGCATTTGAACTTTTAGAACTTGAGATATGGGCTGAACACTGAATAGCATCTGATTATAGGACAGATTTTGACTTTTGTGTTGTTGTTACAATTTGAACTTGAAAACTGCTTTTCTGAATCGCAGACTCTTCATGAAAGTTTTAGTTTTATATCTTAGTTTTCCATCCATATAGAACATATCTAAATTCAAGTTCTATAGCTCTAGTTATGATCTAATAACCAAATAGTGTTCTAGTTTGGACTAAACTAGCATCTCTTTTCTAAGTTTAGCATTCCTTTTGTCTTTCCAATTTCAGTAGTTAAACTCATCAATCAATCCTTTGATTTATGTGATAAACCTGCATTTAAGATGAATATTTACCATAAATTAAATGTATCTTATATTATGATATGTTATTATAAAACATGCTATAGTTAAAGAGTTATTGATACTTTAAGTATAAAATGATGATATAAAACCTTGATAAAAATGCACTTTTAAATACTAATTAGCCTTGCTTTGTGGAACTTGCAAATTATTTTTTTATTTTAATGCTTTGATTACAAGGGCCTAGTGATAAGCTAATTTGATGGTGTGATTAGTACTTATAAGTATATTTTTATTAAGGTTTTAAATTATCATTTTACACTTAAAGTATCAATAACTTTTTAATTAAAACATGTTTTATAATAACAAGTCTGATAATATAAAATATCTTTAATTTATAGTAAATGTTCATTTTAAATACAAACCTATCATATAAATAATTGGTTGATGTGTGATTAGTATTTAAAAGTGTATTTTTATCAAGGTTTTATATCACTATTTTGCACTTAAAATATCATTAAATTTCTTAACTTAAACATGTTTTATAATAACAAGTATGATAATATAAGGCTGCTTTAATTTATAATAAATATTCATTTTAAATGCAAACATATCTCACAATTTAAAGAATTAATTAATATGATTAACTATTAAAAGTGAAATGATAAAGAAAAAGTTAAACTTAAAAAAATATGTTAATTTAATTCAAACTAGAATATTATTCAATCACTGAGTCATATCTTGAGTTGTAGATCTTAAATTTTAGTTTGGTTTACATGATTAGAAGCATAAGGTATATCTTGAGTCGTAAATCTTAAATTTCAGTTTGGTTTACATGATTAGAAAAATAAGGTATAGATATAAAATATTTATAGAAGTCTAAGACTTAATTCTACCATTTGAAAATTTAAATTTTAGCATTAAAAATAAAAATTAAATATATCTGACAGTTTAGATATTGTTCGGCTTTCAATCTATATTCTTAATTCTAAAAATCTAAATATACTTATTTTTTTTATCAAAAAAACCAAAATAATTTCTCAGAAATTATATAAAAACTACAAAAGATGCGGGAGAGAAAAAAACAGCCCCGAAAGCAGCATGAAATTATTGAGAACTTTATTGGAGCAATAATGTTTCCCTTCATTCCTTCCTCATGATGACACCTCCTCTGCAAGAGTCCTCTCAAGGACAGCAACGGTTTATACATGAGTTTCTTGGATCTTCATGGAATTCACTTCGACTTCGAGAAGAGCCTTCTTCATGAGATTTAAAAAAACAAAAACTAACTTAACGCACACAAATGTTTCAAAATCAGATCTATGACAGCCATGTGAAATGAATTACAGGAGTACCACCAGAATGAGGAACTGGAACAGATTATCAGAACCCCCAAGTTTAAGCTTGAAGCTTCAAAATCAGAGGTACCTGAATCCTGGGAGGTTAACCACCAGTATCTTCAATGTTTAGGAATGAGGAACTGCAAGGAAAGATTGGGCCAACAAATTGCTACCCAAAAGAAGCATCTTAGTGATCTAGTGCCGGACTGAGAAGAAAAACCACCAGTGCTGGTGTTGTTGTGAATTCTCAGCTGAGACCAGTATTGTTGCCGCTGCTATGGAAGGAGGAGTTGAAGATGTTGGAACTAGTGCTGGACCGAGAAGATAAAACTTATGCTGTGAGTGTCGGTTAAAACCTTTGATATGTCTACACTATGCTCCCATTCTTTAAGCAAGTAATTTCATACTAAAGGAAGAAAACTTGGGAGGATGAGAACTGCTGCTACTGGTGGCGGTGAAGTAAGGTGGTTGCTCGGTGCTGCTGTGGTTGGACTGCGTTCTACCACAGGAACGGACAAGGTGAAGCAGTTGCCTGCTGGACCGAGATGCTGCCAGAGCTGGAACCAGCTGCGCTAGACTGATCATGGTGTTGCACAAGAGAAGATGAAGTGCTGGTGGAGGTCACGATGCTGCTTCCATGGAGGAATGGAGGTTGGGAGAGAAGGGTTAATTATGTTGGTACTCTGGCTTGTTACGGGTGTGCTGGTGGTGAGAGCGTGTTTTGCCGTGTGTGTTTGGGGTTTCTTTTTAAACTAATTATCTCTTAAAATTTATCTTTTCGTTTTGTGAGTTCTATAACCATTTGTTTATAAATAAAACAAACTTATTATTTTTACTGGCATTTATAAAATACGTAAATCAAAATAATTTAAAAATAAAAAATATATATATATATTAAAAAATTCAAAAGCTACCCTAAATACCCATGATTCGTTTAATTAACCAACAAAAGGAACCAAGGGTTTAAAAAAAAGGTCAATCTAATAATAAATAGCACAATATCATCAGAGAAGAAATAGAGGAATATCAGAGAAGTGTCTGTCATGGATGCCACGAAAATATTACTAACAGAAGCTCTCAGGGAAAAATCAATAAATTGGTAATTAAATCTCCAAATGAACTTCCATGGTACACAAATTACAAATTGGATCGGCACGCAATGCACAGTGAATTACAAGTTTTGGGAATTTCAATCCCCTGAAGCAATTACATGGCCACGGACTATTGATCCACCCCTAACATGCCGATAATGCAGCCACTCCGGGTTGAATGTCAGCCCATATCACACAGAATCCTGCTTGCTTCCTTGACTCAACTGCTGATCAATAGGGTTTGCTCTGTTTATTGTCTTTCTTAAGCTGAACCTTTAACTTCTTACCGCCCAATTGGCATCCATTCATCATGGTAATGGCATTTTGAGCTGCAGCTGGTGAGTCATAACTCACAAATCCTGAAAATAAAGGCCTATCAGAGACATAGGTAGATCTCCTAATTGCAAATGTCAGGCACAGAAGTAAAGTTCATACCGAAACATTTGCTAACACCAGTTGCTTTATCAACAAAGACCTTGGCACTTAAGACCTGACCAAATGCTTGAAAAGTATTGGCAAGCTCTTGGTCACCGAATTCTTGAGGTATATGATATATGAATAAATTAGCACCAGGTGGACCTAACATGAATAACACAGGCATTTAGGAGAAAAGAACCACAGGAATGCAAAAGGGAGTAACAATTAATAAGGCATGGAATAATAATAATTATGTAAGAAACATGCCTTCCACTTGACCCCCAGAACTTCCACTGGCACCTGAAGATGCTGCAGAATTACAGCTCGGAACTGTGGGTGATAATGCACCAGGAGAAGTACTCAAAGGTCGATGACTCATTATTGCTCCAGGATATACTATTGGATACTGAAGACCTGGCATTGTAGGATAAGCAGAGCCCATATAACTAGCGGGAGCATAATTTCTAGGGGAAATATTGAGTGAAAGGTCAGGTCTGATCCCACCACGCAGACGGTATGGCATGAGTTCATAAGCTCCAGGAGCCTACAAGGAAAACAAAGAGATGGCCATGCTCTTAAGACCATTTTCATTTTAAATAGTAAATGAAAAAATGTTCGAGTTAAATGAACAAAGGAAAGCAAGATACTAAGAAGTTAGGGAGTCAAGAAAGATCCTGACAACTGCCAAAAGGTTTTGGTAACTGCAGATTCTGGGATATTTCCTGGAAAATAGAAACAGACCTGGTATCCATATCCATTATAAGGGGGAGCATATCCCATTGGCATGGCACCAAATAATGATGGATGTTGTGAATCAGTATTGGGCATAGCTTGAGATTGTGCTTTCTGGGCCCTCCGAGCCTGCCTTTCCTTTTCTGTATCTGCCCATTTGACAACCAAAGGAACACTTGAACCCTAACAAAGCAAGAGAGCAATCAGACTGCATATCATTGATTCATGCATCCATGTTAATGCTACGCTCCAGGTTTTAAACAGGTTTACGAAGACTGGCCCTCGACCCTCAATTATTTATAACTTACAGAAATAAATAAATATATAAACATAAACTCAACAGGGAGAAGAAAAAGAAAACTAGTTAAAACTTGGAACTCGTTCCTACAGCATCTGTTAAGAACACAACAAGGTCAAATGAAAGATAAGTTTTGATTTTAGATCTATCATTTGTTGTAAGAGAAAAATATACTGATATTGATACTAGTTTGTGATCGGTTTTATACCTTCATATTGTACAGCCTATTCAGGAAATACAAGTTTTGGTTATTCAAGTTCAGAGAAAGCTACATAAATTATTTTGACACAGTTACTTGTGCTATTCTGTCAAAAGCTCATCACCAGCCTGACCAAATAGTTAGCATAACACCATCAAAGTAACTAAATGACAGATTTTACCAGGCAGATCCATGAGGTTACATTATGTAACAAAACCTCATTCGAGTTCAATTTGATAATCAAAATTGATTAAAAAGATGAAAAAAAAAAAAGATGACATTCCTCATCACATTTTTAAACAGCATGGAATTAAAGCTGCGCTCTAACTAGAAAGAATAATTGCTTGAGCTTGAAAACTATGTTCAACTGGCCAATAAAGCTCACCTCCATTTTATGCTTCCCATTGATGTCCTCCAGGGCAGCATGGGCTTGTTCTTTTGTCTCATACTTCAAAAAAGCACAGCCTGCCAATTAGTTAATTGAGATCAGCAAGAACAGTACAGTTCAGTGCTTCACAACAAAAGCCAGATAAGAAATCAGGATTATTAAAGAAAGAATACCTTTGCTTGTTTGTTGAGAACCTCTTAGTATTTGTAAGTCCTTTATAATTCCATATTTAGAGAATAAATCGGATAATTCAGCTTCAGAAACATTTTTTGGAAGCATACCAACAAATAGTTTGTGTTCTGGATTGCAGGGACAAAAAAAAAAAATCATAATGGGACATGCTAAATTAACACTAAAATAAAAGAATCAATTAAGGCATGAGAAATGTTGCTGTAGCAATTCACAGTAATGATCTTAATGGCAAATAAATCAATAGTCAAAGATATTTTATTACACCTAGCCTTTCCAACTCTCCATCTGCATACTTCACTTGCAACGGACTAGATGCCTGAATTGGAAAGAAAGAAAAGGATGCATTTCAATTAGAGAGACAGTAAGATGAATGCATTAGAGCTTAATTAAAATTAAGAGCACAAGTCATACAAAGCTAGCACTGATCAAGGAGCACATTGCAAGTTATCAGACTATCCAACCACTGAGATATTTAACAAAAGAAGGCATCGAGAATTAAACCCCTAAATAAAACAGATTATACAAAACCAGAAAAAGGCTAGAACTCAACGAATCCTGATTAACTGAAATACCTAGGCCAGCAAAATCCTAGATTGCATGACTATTCATCTACATTAACAGTGATTGAGATATGATGTAATTAACCATCAAATGTTGAAGATCAATTGTGAACATATGCTGCAATATCTAAAATATTCTAGTAATGAACTAAAAGTATCGATAGTTTTTCCATAATTATTGGCTTTACATTCACATTTAAACTATTCAAATAAGTCTTAAGACTCCATCGCAACTTATGCCTGCAGAAAGTTTTTTTTTTTTTTTTTGGTGTCACAACATCCTTACAATACATTCTTCGAAACAATTTCCATTTTGGTTTAGAATCTCTCAACATTTTCTCTCATCTACAGATGCATCCTAATTTCATTTTGTGTAGAGCGACTCGCCCACACTTTCAACTGCCAAATCTATTCACAATTATCAAAGCCCACGCTCTCATCACTAATATTAAATATAAATGTATTGTGTATGCATCATGATATCCATTTTATCAAAATCAACTTCTTTTCATCCCTCCTAAAACACCACCGTCTTTGCCATACTCTATTAGCAATATTACCACGATCTCATTGACAAAACCAGTCCTCGTTGCAACAGATTCCAACTCCAACACAGTAAAATTTACTTGTGATGCAAACATATTCTACTACTGTAAATCACCGAGGCTTGTTTTGACATGATTAATAATAATTAACTAAACAGTTATCAGCATCAGTAATCTATAACCATTACATCACAGGATCCACAGGTCACCCACAATATATCAAACACAGTAGAAACCATCCCATGGCTCGAAAGTCAACCACAGTAAGTACTTCCCATAAATACCAAATAAAATATACTACTCAAATTAAGTCCGAAGAATTAATTAATCACATTTCATCTACAATACAACGTGGATAGCAAACAAGAAATCAGCAAGTCATAGACTGCACAGAGAGAGAGAGAGAGAGATCAAATTAGAGGAAGGACTAACCCCGGGCAACGTTTTCTTATTATGACAAGCATTAACAGCCTTATCTGCTTCTTGTCTAGAAGGACATAATAGAAAACAACAACCTAAGAGAAGAGGAAATTAGGGTTGCAAGAACCATTACACACTGCGAATCTTGAATGTGAAGAATTTAAAGCAAGTATGCAACCTCGGGAAGCGCGAGTGATCTTGTCTTTAATGATGTTGACTTCGTCCACCAAAGCGAACTCTTTGAACATTGCCAGAAGCTCATCTTCTGTCATGCGCTTCGGTACTTGACCTACAAATAGCTTCACGCTCTCTTCATTATTGCTGCTGCTTGATTTCTTCTCCTTTTCACCCTCCGCCATTACCCCAAACAAATTAAATTAAACACTCCCTCCCCCCCTCCCTCTCTCTCTCTCTCTCTCTCTGTTCGCGTTGGTGTGCTTGGAACACACTCCGCCCCCCTGGAATCCTCCACTGGCTTTGTTTCTCTCTCCAGATTTCTCGTGTTTTTTTCTTTTTTGGTGATTTCGTCGTCGCATGGAAATTGGGGGATTCCCGGATGGCAAATTTGGATCTTCGATGGATAATTTATAAAATTAAATAGTTTCCATTTGGGCTTAGACTTTTGATTTATTTACAACACTGACCTTACAGCTGTTTCAGACTAAGTTTTTAGGCTTGGAGATGGGTGTGCTTTGCGGTGTTATTACTCTCTAGTCATGTCTATTTAAACTATTTCTCAGTTTAAATTACCGTAACGCCCTTCTTCTTTTTTGTCTTTTCTTCTCTCTTGCATGGCATGGCAACCGGAGTGACTTTTCCTCCTCCTCCTCCTCTCTCGGGTTATCTGAAATCTCTCCGCCATAGATAATAGCAAATCTTTTCTTTTATGTCTTTTTAGAAGACTCATCACTCTCTACCACCATTTTTGGAATTTTAATCTGACTCTCATAGACTAAACAAGACAGCAGTGATAAGAAGTTTGCCGCGTTGTGATAAAGGCCTGAGGGCTGAGGCTCTAAAATTGAAAGCGAGCAGCGTGCATGTCCACATGGTTCTTGCCTGTGTTAATTGGAGCAATGGGCAAAGAATGTCCGACGGATAGATATAATGAAAAGGACAAGTCTCAAGTCTCCTCCGTTTTTGTCTTCCCTTGCTTTCTTTCTCAAGCCTTAGGCCTATGAAGTAACATTTTCCCTCCTCCCTTTTGAATCGTGCATACCTACGATGACATGTCCTCAAGGTCTAGTCTACGCTCCTAACATGCCTATTATAGAGAACTCTAATTCTTCCCTCACGTAATGTACACCAGCACTGATGGGCACTATGGATTCATTGTGCCCCTGAATTTTAATTCTTTTCACCCCCATTCTTTTGTTTTTGATTTTGCTATTTAAGGGCTAATTGGAGGCTAATTTGCGTTAAATTGTTAAGGAAGGATGGAATTAATAGATAGAGGACTAAAATGAAACATGAAAAGAACATGAGTGGTGTTTTCTAATTCTTTGTGAAATGTTCAACTTAGTCCTCATTCTTTACTAATTATAAGAATTGGGTCCCTTTAATTTTTTAAGTTTCAACAAAAGATCAGAATTTAAAATAGAATTATAACCAGTGGTAAAGAGACGTTTTATAAATAGAATTAATCTGATAAAATTTTATTTATTAATAAATAGAATTAACCTTTCAATTAACATAAATTAACTTTATTTTTATTTTGTAAGCTTTATATATATATATATATATATATATGAACTCAAACTCGAATGCATTTCTTTAAATCATAACTAGAAAAAAATAAAAGATCTAATTCATTTAAAATTCAAAGAATAACAATTGAAAAGTATATATGTGATTCATTTGTAACAAGATTAAATTCACTTAAAATTCAAACAAAAATAAATTATATATATTGTTATTTAAATTTATATTTAGAAAAATAAATAAAACAAAAGCTCTACTTCCTAAATATGTTAATTTAATGGAAATGTTAAAAGATAATTTAATATCAAGATAGAATTGACATGTAATTTTCTTAATCTACTTTGGTTTCTTCTACATATCTCTTTCGTAATCATCTATTATCACTTTCTCAACACCATCATTAAAGGGGGAGTCGCCACATCCAATTGAAGACCAATAGAAACGATCTTCATGGTTGAAGCCAATATAATTGGCTCTATGTCAATTATCAATAATGTATTTAGCTTTCTTGGCTTTTTGCTTGCGTTGATTCTGTTAGCAGCGACGCAAGGAGATGATGCC
The DNA here is from genome assembly GCA_015708895.1 of Populus ilicifolia. NCBI lineage: Eukaryota > Viridiplantae > Streptophyta > Magnoliopsida > Malpighiales > Salicaceae > Populus > Populus ilicifolia. The sequence goes on along the minus strand of SRLM01000120.1, from coordinate 97,837 downwards.
ATCAGTCTGACGTGGTTGAACCGGGACCGAAACTCCCTCCTTTCTTGTTCATTGACGGTGGTAAGTTCTCTTCTTCTTTTTTTATGTTTTTGTTAACTATTTAAAAAAATATTAAAATAATTATTTTTTATTTTATTTTATTTTAGATATTAGTGTATTGATATCATTAAAAAACACTCAAAAAAATCAATTTATTATATTTCAAGGTAAATACACTCAAACACAGTTGCAAACTCGATATCACATAAATACTAAAACTTCAATTGTTGATCGGTATTTTTTTTTATTTCTAATTTTCTCAGGCAAAGCAAGGAATCAAGGGTAGCAGGGGTTAGAAAATTAACTTTAGGCTCTTTCACTTTTTACCATGTTAGTGCATTGCGAAAACACATGCAACCTGTATAATTTGAATGGTGTTCCTAGCACAACAAATTGATAGACTTTGGGGATCGACTTTGTTTAAATCTCTTATCAATTTAAATGTTTATTTAAAAAAAAAATCTTGAAATGATATTGTTTTAATAGAATAAAAAAATTCTTCCATTTACTAACTATTAGGTTATAAAATCATCTTGTTGATTTTCTAAACTAAACCGATTCTTGCAAGTATAATTCAAAATTGATTTGAGTATTGTATTAGTTTGAATATCTTCTCGAGTTTGACTTTTTGCTTTTTTTATTTTTGATGAATAATAATTTATTAATATTTTTAATATTTGTTAAAAGAATATTTATTTTTGACACAAGTCTATAATGAGTTTTATGAGAGTATTTTGATTTTCATAATAGTTATGAGCCTAATTATTAGACTCGTATCAAGTATATTTTGGGTTAAAACAGTGAGCTTGAGCTTAGGTGTTGAGCTCAAACCCAGCTGCTAGGCATGTTCTTAGACTTCTTGAATTTGGATATTTGCTTTTCTATTTTTTGATGAATCATAATTTATTAATAATTTTAATATTTGTTAAAAAAATATTTATTTTTAACACAAATCCACGATGGACTATATAAAAATATTTTAGTTTTAATGATAGTTATGGACCTAATTATTAGACTTATATCAAGTGTCTTTTAAATTTAAACAGTAAACTTAAGCTTAGGTGTCGAGCTCAAACCCAGTTGCTAAGCATGTTCTTAAACCAGGGCTTTAGCCTTGATTTAGAGGTTAATAACATGGTAAAATATTTATAAGTATTGCGAGTATCTTAAGCCTAATCACTTTAATCCCTCATTAAATTATGTATATGATATATTTGTCCATAATTAATACTTTTGTAAGAAATATTTGTTTATTATTATTATTATCATGATAAAATAACTTTTTAGCCTTGCCACATAAAAAAAAAATAAGATTCATGAACTACAAATATTTATTGAACTACCTAGATAAAACAATTTATAATTTATATTAAAAAAACACATATATCTAAAACAAAAACAAACAACACTATTCTTAGAATTTCATGTTCTCTATCATAGTTATTATTCTCTTCCTTTTCCTATATAAGATTATAGACTTAATTATCTTATGGTCCTCGAATCCCCTCTAAAAAAGACTTGTAGGTCAAATTAGACATAAAAACAACATAGATATTTCTTTTAATTAAAACAATAATCAAATTTAACAAAAAAAAAGTGTATGGGCTTGGCTTGTTTCTTAGATATCTCTTTAATTTTTGTTATATATATATATTGACAAAATCTCTTTGAATTAGTTTCTTTAAATAATATTCTAATGATTCTATAATCGTTCTATTGCTTTATTACTAATTATTTATTAGCATACTAAGTTATTTTTTAAAATAATTCTCTCATTAATATAAAATGAAAATAAAAAAAATATTTTTTATATAATTTTCTCAAATTTTATTTTCTTATTTTTTTTTATATTTGTAAGGACCCGGCTTTTTCAAAACCAAATTTGATGGATTTTTGTTTTTTAATTTCTCGATACTTCTCATAATGATATTTCATGAATTAGTAGTTAGATTCTCTTCCTTACCATAGCATCATACATATGTAGTTTTTGTAAATCAACATTCTCATGAGATGGATACACAATTCATATGCCCATAATATTATATTTATATATTCATAAATTTACATTATATTATATTGACATACTCATGAGTTTGTGTTCTTGTTCTAATCTCGTTATCAATAGGAGTTTGTTTATACATGAGTGTTGAATAATAATTTTACACAACTAGTACTTTCTTTCATGTGATCCTCGTGTGATTTCACAACACAATATCCTTATAAGAGAGAATACCATATAAATATATTTGTAACATAGTCTCTATATGTTCGCCCATCCATATCCATGTTTTATTACAATTTTCATTACAAGTTCTTACAAAAGTGTCGAATAGCAAATATTCAACCTAAATTTAAGACATACTATTACATAGCACCTTTCAGAATAGTCAACTCGTATAACGAGCTTTCCTATACACCTTTATTATGTGATGTCCTTGTCATAAAAACAACATGGATATAAGAAATGTAAATAATATAACATAATAATTAACAACTAGAAATATATAATCATTACTTTTCGTTATTAACTTAAAATGGGTAGATTCCTTCTTTTACTTCTCATATGCAATGCACGTCTTTTCTTATTTTGTTAAGTGTACTTATCTTACTCACACACCCTAGGAGTTATGAGGCCAAAGTTTAACATCGATCGGGGTTAGTTACTTTATCTTAACCTGGTCATCCATCTTAGATACTTTTAGCCATAACTAATCGAAACATTTGAACTTGGTTGTCCATCTCAGACGCCATTAACCAAAACTAATAATCAAATCAAACCCATCATTTCTACGAATACCAATAGCTGAAACCAATCATCATAATCAACTCGCCCTTCCATCTCGGATGTTATTAGTTGAAACTAATCATCCAACACAACCTAACCATTCATTTCAGATACCATTAGCCACATCTAATCATTAAACATAACCTAATTATCCATTTTGGATTCCATTAGCCAGATGACACAATCAAAAGATTGATGTCTTCTTCTCAGTGCAGGAGTGTCAAAGTAACAAAAAACTCGGTAAGACCGGGGTCGAATCACGGAGAGGTTAATTGTATAAATTATAAACAACAACAATAATAATAGTAATAATACTACTAATAATAGTAATGGTAATAATAATTGTAATAATACTAATAATAGTAGTAGTAGTAGTAGCAGCAACACTAATAATAAAAAAGAAGAAGAAGTTGATAAGAACTTTGAGATGAAAGATTACTTCGAAGATCAAATAATGATAACAACAAATGTCAAGGTTAGAGGATCCACTAATGGTATTTCAAACAAGTATAGTATAAACTCTTATTACTTAAATGGAATAATATTAAAAGTGGTTTCCATTTGAGTAAATACTAATACTTGTAAATATTATCAAGCATTCATGATTATAAAGTATTAATTAGTTATCTTATTCGAATAATACTAATACTTGTAAATATTGTCAAGCATTCAAGATTATAACTTATGTTAACAACAAATCAAGTTCCTTTCATAGCATAAGTGTAGGTTATATCATACTATTGGGCTATAAAAGTACCGAGTATTTGTTGTACCAAGTATTATATAATATAAATCTAGATTAACTATTTAACAAGCAAAGTATTAAAAGTGAATAAAATAACAAATACAAAATATGTTAGTATCAAATATTAAAGTTCATGTTGAGTTTACACTATACTTATTTTTACACCATTAGTGTAACCTTTTTACTTTGACATAATAAATTTAGCTAAACATAAATAAATAAGATAAGAACATAAATAAGATCAGAGTTAACTGATTGATACTTAAAAGTGTATTTTTATCAAGGTTTTATATCATCATTTTGCACTTGAAGTATCAATAATTCCTTAACTAAAACATGTTTTATAATAATATATCTAATAATATAAGATACATTTAATTTATGACAAATATTCATTTTAAATGCAGGTCTATCACATAAATGAAAGGATAGATTGATGAATTTAAGAACTGAAACTGAAAGGATAAAGAGATGACCAAACTTAGAAAAGAGATGTTGGTGTAATCTAAACTGGAATACTGTTTGATAATTGGGTTATATCTGGAGCTATAGAACTCAAATTTAGGTCTACTTTATATGGATGGAAAGGTAAGACATAGGCCTATAACTTTGATATGGAGCCCAACATCTAAAAAGGTCATTTTCAAGTCCACATTGTTGCAACAACAAAGAAGCCTGAATCTGTCCTCTAGCCCGATCACTATTCAGTATTTTGGCCATATCTAGAGTTCTAGAAGTTAAAATGAGCTGAATGTTTTACATAAGAAAGTTGAGACAATTTTCTAGAACTTTTATGTTTGCAAGTGGCTCTAATTTTAACGTCATCAATGATGTTTTGGGCAGACAAGAGAAGATAAGGATTGTCATCAAGTCAAGGGTTGACTACCTACTCAACAATTAGTCATCAAATCAATAGTTCCTAATTTTGGCCTATAAAAGGAGGCATTTACCATGCATTTAGGCATCTTGGTGTCCAGATCAAGATCATGCTCTTGTTTTCTCTCTTTGTATTATTTATAATATTTACGCTTTGTTTTCATTAATGTCAAGTTTATGCCTTTTATTTCCTTTCCTTTACTTAATTAACTTTTATCTTATCTATGTTCTTATTTTGTTTAGCTGTTTTTTTTCTTTCATTATGTCTAGCTAAGTTAATTATGTCAAGGTGAAAAGGTTACACTAATGGTGTAAGAATAAGTATGGTATAAACTTAATATGGACTTTAATGTTTGATACTAACATGTTTTATATTTGTTATCTTGTTCACTCTTTAATACTTTGCTTGTTAAATGAATAATCTTGATTTATGTTGTATAACAATTGGTACAACAAATGCTTGGCACTTTCATAGCCTATACTATATGGTATAACCGACACCTGAGCTATGAAAGGAACTTGATTTGTTGTTAACATAAGTTATAATCATGAATGCTTGATGAAATTTACAAGTATTAGTATTAATTGAATAAAATGACTAATATAATCATGTGAACAATCTATAATATGATTGGAACCTTCTTTATATGTGTTTTCTAATTGAATAACAAAAGTTTATACTATACTTTTTTGACATACAATTAGTGGATCCTCTAACCTTGACATTGTTTGTTATCATTGTTTAATCTTTACTTTAATTTTCCATCTCAAAGTTCTCATCAATTTTTCTTCTTATTCTTTATTATTGTTGTTACTACTATTATTATTACTACTACTATTAATATAGTTATTACTATTATTATTATTGTTGTTGTTGTTGTTCTTGTTGTTGTATTATTATTATTTATAATTTGTACAATTAACCTCTTTGTGGTTTGACCTCGGTCTTGCCGGGTTATTTATTATTTTCGACACTCCTGCACTTGGGAGAAGACATCAATCTTTTCGTTGTGTTAAGTTTTTGGCGCCATTGCCGGGGAGGTAAGTTTTGTATAAATTATAATTTTTAGTTTATTTTTTTTCTTTTTTCACTTTTCTTATATATAACTTTGTTTCTTTTCTTTTATTTCTTCTTCTTTTGTTTTTTTCCATTTATTCTATTCCTACATGTGCATAAGAGTGTGGTCACGTACATCAAGTGGTAGACTTTGTAGGGTATCCTCATCATTTTCAGAAAATATGGCTGAAGAAGATAATTAATCACTTTATAATGAGAATAATGAAAATAATCATGCTAGAACACTTAGAGACCACATGAATCCAACAAGAACAAGTGCACCATCATGCATAGTTTTTCCTCCCGATGCATCTCATTTTAATTTTAAACCAGAAATTATTCAACTTTTACCTTCTTTTCATGGTTTATAATTGAAAAATCCATACTTGCATTTAAGGGAATTTGAAGAGGTCTGCAACACATACAATAATTTAAATTGTAGTATAAACACCATGAGATTAAAACTTTTTCCTTTTTCATTAAAAGATAAAGCTAAAACATGGCTATAAAATTTAAGACCAGGATCCATTCGTGCTTGGGATGAAATGCAATAACAGTTTTTAAAGAAGTTTTTCCTATCTCATAGAACAAACTCTTTCAAAAGATAAATCACCACTTTCACTCAAAAACTAGGACAAACATTTTACCAATGTTGGGAAAGGTATCGAGACTTGCTTAGTACTTGCCCTCATCATGGTTTTGAAACATGGAGATTGATTTTATATTTTTATGAAGGGTTAACACCTAAAGATAGGCAAATGGTTGAATTGATATAATGGAACTTTTGAAGATAAAGACCCTGATGAAGTAATGGAATACTTAGACTTGTAAGCTGAAAATGCTCAAAATTGGGACACCACGGGAACTTGTGAGGCACCGAGTAAAACTCAACCTCATATATCTAGTGGAGGAATGTACAACCTTAGGAAAGATTATGACCTTCAAGCTAAATTTTCATCTTTAGCTAGAAAAGTTGAGGCACTAGAATTGAAAAAGAGTGGTCAATTAAAATTTGTTGAAATTAATGCGTGTTAAATATGTGAAACAAATGAACACTCAACCAATAATTATCCAACCTTGCCTTTTTTTAAGGAATGTCTCCATTAACAAACTTATGCTTTAAATAATTTTCAAAGGGACAACCACAACCCATACTCATAAACATACAACCCTGATTGGAGAAATCACCTAAATTTTAGTTGAAGGAGTAAGAACAACAATGCACAAACTTCACAACCACCGTTTCAAGCACACCATAATTTTTAAAATTCTCATGGATATGCACCTCCTTATGGTCCACCTCCTAGAAGAAATCTTGAGGAAACATTGCATGCATTCATTGAAAAGCAAGAGACAATCAATACTCTTCTTGCTCAAAACATGACAGATTTTAAAGATACTCTTACGAAATTAATATCTGCTCTCAGTTTTCAAGAGAAAGATAAGTTTCCATCTCAACCACAACCAAATCCCAAGGGGCAATACAATGCAAATGCAAGTAGTTCCGTAAGCCAACACATGGATCAAGTCAAATCAGTCACTACTCTTCGCAGTGGTAAGGTTATTGAAAAACCCTCTCTTGAACCTTATGAGAAAGATGATGAGTCAATCTCTGAGGGTAAGGAAGAGGTTGAATCTGAAAATTACAAAGAAAAGACCGATTCTTCACCAACACTTCCATTTCCTCAAGCAATGACCAGATAAAGAAAACTCAATCACAACTCTGAAATTTTTAAAACTTTCAAACAGGGAAGAATCAATATACCTTTGTTGGATGCTATTAAACAGGTTCCTTTCTATGCTAAATTTTTGAAAGATCTATGCACTGTGAAGAGGAAACTAAATATGAAAAAGAAAACCTTTTTAGCCGAACAAGTAAGTGCTATTCTTCAGAACAATAATGCTTTGAAATATAAAGATCTTGGTTGTCCTATAATTTCTTGCTTTATTGGAGAGCATAAAATTAAAAGAGCCTTACTTGATCTTAGTGCTAGTGTGAATTTACTTCCATATTTAGTTTTTCAGAGTCTTAATCTAGGTGAGTTAGAACCAACTTCTATAACTCTTTTACTTGCCGATAAATTTATAAAAGTGCCTAGAGGAATAATTAAAGATGTGTTAGTACAAGTCGATAAATTCATTTATCCTGTGGATTTTATTGTCTTGGACACACAACTTGTTGAAGTATGTAATTCATTTCCTGTTATTTTAGGATGTCCATTTCTTGCAACTTATAACGCATTGATTAATTGTAGAAATGGACTAATGAAGCTATCTTTTGGAAATATGACATTAGAAATGAATATTTCAACATTTGCAAGCAATCTAGAGATGATAATGACTTACAAGAAGTGGACTTTACTGAAAAATTAATTCATGATCAATTTCCAACCACTTTCAGTGAAATTGAGATTGATGAATCTGATGATTTGCAAATGATTTATTTTCATGAAGAATCAAAGACAAGTAATTGGAGGCCACAAATTGAGGAATTGCCACCATGATCAATTAAATCCATACCTTCAAGTGTTCAACCACCTAAACCTGATTTAAAGTTGTTGCCATCCAATCTCAAATACTCATTTTTGGGAGAAAATGAAACTTTTTTGGCAATAATCTCTTCCAAACTTAATGCACATCAAGAAGGTAAGTTATTACAAACTTTGAAAATGCACAAAAATGCTTTAGGATGGACCATAACTGATATAAAAAGAATTAGTCCTTTGATTTGTACACACAGAATTTATTTGGAGGAAAATGCTAAACCCTTTAGAGAAATGCAACGAAGGCTAAATCCTAATATGAAAGAAGTAGTGAAAAATAAAATCATTAAGCTTTTAGATAATGAAATCATTTATCATATTTCTAACAACAAATGGGTAAGTCCTACCCAAGTTGTACCCAATAAGTCTGGAGTCACTATGATAACAAATGAGAACAATGAGTTAATTCCCATTAGAACTATTATCGGTTAGCGCATGTGCATTAACTATAGGAAACTTAATTCAATGACTAGAAAAGATCATTTTCCATTACCTTTCATGGATCAAATCCTAGAAAGAGTTGCAGGTCATGAATTTTATTATTTTCTAGATGGCTATTCGGGTTACAATCAAATTGAAATTGCATTGGAAGATCAAGAGAAGACTACTTTCACATGTTCATTTGGTACTTTTGCATATCGAAGGATGCCTTTTGGATTATGTAATGCACCAGCCACATTTTAAATATGTATGCTTAGTATATTTAGTGATATGGTTGAATATTTTCTTGAGATTTTCATGGATGATTTTATTGTTTTGGGCGATTCATTTGATGATTGTTTGACTAACTTAGAAAAGGTTTTGGCCAGGTGTGAAGAGAAGAATCTTGTGCTGAATTGGAAAAAATTGTCACTTTGTGGTAACAAACGACATTGTACTTGGTCACATTGTTTCATCAAAAGGAATTGAGGTTGACAAATCTAAAATTGAGTTAATTGCAAACTTGCCAACACCAAAATCTATTAAAGATGTTAGATCATTCTTAGGACATGCTGGTTTTTATAGAAGGTTCTTCAAAGATTTTAGCGTAATATCTAAGCCCTTAAGTAACCTTCTAACAAAGGATAATATTTTTGAATGGACTGAACATTATGAAAAAGCTTTTGTTAAACTTAAAAACTTGCTTACTTGTGCTCCTGTCATTCAACCTCCTGATTGGTCATTACTTTTTAAAATAATGTGTGATGCTAGTGATTATGTCGTAGGTGTTGTTTTGGGATAAAGAAAAGATAAGAAACCTTATGTAATTTACTATACAAATAAAACTTTAAATAGTGCTCAAATGAATTATACCACCACTGAAAAAGAATTATTTGTAGTGATATTTGCATGTGAAAAATTCAGGTCTTATTTTATTGGCTCACCTGTTGTTGTTTTTAGTGATCATACAATATTGAAATATCTTCTTTCTAAGAAAGATTCTAAGGCTAGATTGGTGCAATGGATTTTGTTACTTCAAGAATTTGATATCACAATCAAAGATAAGAAAGGTAGTGAAAATGTTGTCGTAGATCACTTGTCAAGATTGACAACAAATTCAAAAACTAACATCACACCAATCAATGACTACTTTCCTGATGAATCTTTACTTTCTGTCTCTACAATGCTTTGTTTTACTAATATTGTTAATTTTCTTATTTCAGAACAATTGCCAACTCATTGGAGTACCCAAGATAAAAGAAAGTTCTTGAATGAAGTGAATAACTTTTATTGGGATGACTCTTATTTATTCAAATATAATCCTGATCAAATATTTTAAAGATGCATTCCTGACAATGAGGTAAGTAGTGTCATTAAATTTTGTCATTCTGAGGCATGTAGGGGTCATTTCTCATCAAGAAAGACAACTGCAAAAATCTTACAAAGTGGATTTTATTGGCCCACTATGTTCAAAGACTCACATATATTCTGCAAGTTTTGTGAAAATTGTCAAAAGTAAGGATCAATTTCAAAACTTCACATGATGCTTTTAAATCATATTCTTGTCATTGAGATCTTTGAGTGTTGGGGTATAGATTTCATGGGTCCATTTCCTCCATCATTTGGTTTTTTGTACATATTAGTCGCAGTAGATTATGTTTCAAAATGGATAGAGGCAATTCCAAGTTGAAATAATGATCACAAAACAGTGATAATGTTTTTGAAAAAAAAATATTTTGAGTCGATTTGGAGTCCCTCGAACCATAATAAGTGATGGTGGAACACATTTCTGCAACAAGCCATTTGAGTCTTTAATGAAGAAATATGGAATCAAACACAGTGGCCACCCCTTATCACCCTCAAATAAGTGGACAAGTAAAGCTTGCTAATAGGGAGATCAAACATATTTTGGAGAAAACAGTGAACCCTAATAGGAAATATTGGTCTTTAAGACTTAATGATGCACTTTGGGCTTATCGAACTGCTTATAAAACATCATTAGGTATGTCACCTTATAGACTAGTCTATGGAAAACGTTGTCACTTGCCTGTGGAACTTGAACATAAAGCTTATTGGGCTATTAAAGCTTTCAATTCAAATTTCAATGATGCTAGTCAACTGCAAAAATTACAAATAAATGAGCTTGAGGAAATAAGAAATGATGCATATGAAAATTCAAGAATTCATAAAGCAAGAATCAAAGAGTTTTATGCCAAGAATATACTGAGAAAAACATTCAATGTTGGTCAAAAAGTCTTACTTTATAATTCTCGACTGCATTTATTTCCTGGAAAATTAAGATTAAGATGGAGCGGTCCTTTTATTGTGAAACATGTGTATCCATATGGGGCCTACGACATCAAGAATCTAAAGAATGACAATGTTTTGAAGGTAAATAGACATCGTCTAAAAGTTTACTTTGATAATTTTTTAATTGAATATGACTCTATTAAATTAGGTGATCCTGTATATAAAGATTAATTTTTTTTTGTTTTTTTAGTGATTTTTGCTAGTTTCTCTTACCCCGGTCAAATGGCGGATAACGGTACTCTGTGACTTAAGTCGGTTCTTTCAGTTTCCCACAATAACTGATATCTGTGTATACATTTATGCAATTCTTTGAATCTCTCTTCTAATTCTCATTTGAAAATGGACACTAATCTTGCAAAATTGAAAAAGTATTTTCCCGTTCTGCCTCAGAATGCGATTATAAAAATTTACCGTGCTAGATGTGCAAGATTGAGAGTGTTAATAAACTATGGAATTCCTGAAGATATTTGCTGCTTGATTGAAGCAAAGGTCTAATTATCAAGTGAGTCCTCTAACTCCTTCATTTCATATATATCTAGAATAGGTAAAAGCACTTTTACAAAGAAACATCATGCAAAATGACTGAAAGTCTGTCATCGATGTGCTAGATGGACTTGTAATACACAATGTTGTTCTTTAGGAATGATATCTATAAACCATGAAGATAAAATACAATTCATTAAGGATGGCCTGAGTAAGGAGTCTTTAGATAACCTTCTATTGACTCTTGAGATGCATCCTTGTGGAGATGTGTATCGTGTAATTCATTGACTCTTGAGACGCATCCTAGTGGAGATGTGCATCGTGCAATTCATGATTTATGGCCACTATTTCATAAAAAATGTGATCGACTTAGTCTTGGGAATCTGACTAAAAAAGACCTTGTTTGCTAGTTTTTAAGAAAACTGGATGAGAAGCCTATCTCTGACCCATAAAAAGGCATTTAAGCCGTTCTTAGACGTAAAACCAAGGGAAGATGTGAGCCACAATCACAACTACTTGTACATATACATTCTTTTTTATAAATAAATAAATAAATAAAGAGAGAGAGAGAGTGAGAGAGTGAGACTCTAGCTGGCCTATATATATGTGGTATGATTGCCTTTCTAATTTCTCATCTATAAAATCCTCTCTTCCTTCCTTTCAACCCATACATTTAACAAATGCCGAAGTGTGTAGAAATGGCAAGTTCCTTAGGTCATCACATAAGAAATATTTGTGTTTTTGGCGGATCTAGTCCTGGGAAAGAAAAAGAGTTTTTAAAGTCAACAAATCATCTTGGTCAAGTGCTAGCTGAGAGAAATATTCATTTAGTATATGGGGGAGGCAGTCTTGGGTTAATGGAAGGTGTGTCAATAGCTATATTTTTAGGAGGTAGTCAAGTTTTGGGGGTCGTCCCTGAAGTTTTAGCATAGGAGGACATCATTGGAAAAACAATTAGAAAAGAACTTCAGGTCTCTACAATGTCAGCTCGAATGAATGCAATGTTTAACCATACTGATACCTTCATTGTTTTACAAGGTGGTTTAGGCACATTGGAAGAAATCTTTCATATTTCCTCTTAAGCTCAACTGCACATTCATCATAAACCCATAGGTTTGTTAAATGTTAATGGTTATTATGATAAGTTGTTGTCTTTTCTTGATCACGCTGTGGAACAGGAATTTCTAACATCTTCTGCACGACAAATCATAATCTCTGTTACTACTGCTGAATAATTGATTGATCAACTACAATATTTCATTCCTGTAATTAATCCTTCCATGAGTCGTATAAATTGGTCAACTAAGAAAAGCCATAAAAAGTTTAGATTGGATTTGAGCCTCCATTTGTGAATCTTTGTGTCTTTTGGTTTTATTATTGTGTTTTGTTATTTCTTATATTTTTTTCAGTGTGTTTCAGGTTTGTCAGTGTTCGTTATTTCAAGTGATATCTTTTATACTCTATCTTTCTACATTTAAACATTGAGGATAATGACTTGTTTTAGTTGGGGGGAGAAGGTAGTAGCTAAAAAAAATAATTATGTTTTCTATTTTATAAAGCATGTGCAAAATGCTTGTTACTATGATGGCAAAGTAAGGAGAATCTTTTATGACTCTTGAGACACATCTTAGTAATCATTCATAACAAGGTCTATCATAATACTTTTTAAAATATTCAGATTTACAAACTCTGGCATTGTTATCACTTAATTCTGCTCATATACTTATTTAACATGTATTTTTAAACTTTAATTTACACACACACACTTCAACATATAATTGTAGGTTGCATGTTAGATTATTACATTATTTATGTTTTTTTGTTAAAGGTAACAACTAAGGGAAAAGGATAGTATATAATTAAAAAAAGAAAAAAAATGATAATAATAAAAATGTAGATAAGTTTGGTTTTATAGGCTCCCTAACCTAAGCAATTAAGCCTGAAAAAGTGTTTTAACACCTAATACCCAAAAGTTAATTGATTTGGGAGCTATTGGCCCAACGCTTGTTACATGGGTTGAGGAGAAAAGCTTAAGGGAATCAAACATTGCACTATTTACATATCAATATTTGCGACTCGGGTTACTAAGCTCGTAGGGGTGTCTTAACACCTAATGCCCTAAGATCAACTAGTCTGGGAGTCATTAGCTGAAAGCTCGTTACATGGGTTAAAGATGCATGATGTTTTAAATTATATGTATATATATTAAAAAAAGACAAAAATAATAATCTCAACCCAAGGAAGTTAACCTTAAACATTAGAACAAAAATTTTGTTTTCTTCCAAGAAAAGCCCCATAATTATGTGTTGATATATTGAGCATAAAAGAATGGTTTATGAATATCTTGTTAAGAGGTATTGAGCAGGTATATAAATCTAATGAGAGTTTGTTTATCTGAATTGAGTAATGGAAGTTAAATGATGAATACCTTACTTTATGGAATGTGCAAATTATTTTTCTATTTTAACGCTTTGATTACTAGGGACTAGTAATAAGCTAGTTATGGGGTGTGATTGATACTTAAAAGTGTATTTTTATCAAGGTTTTATATCATCATTTTACACTTGAAGTATCAATAATTCCTTAACTAAAACATGTTTTATAATAATATATCTAATAATATAAGATACCTTTAATTTATGACAAATGTTTATTTTAAATGCAGGCTTATCATATAAATGAAAGGATTGATTGATGAATTTAAGAACTGAAATTGAAAGGATAAAAAGATGGCCAAACTTAGAAAAGAGATGTCGGTGCAATATAAACCGGAACACTATTCAGTAATTAGGTCATATCTGGAACTATAGAACTAAGATTTAGGTCTACTTTATATGGATGGAAAGGTAAGACATAGGCCTATAACTTTTATATGCAGCCCAAGATCTAAAAAGGTCATTTTCAAGTCCAAATTGTTGCAACAATAAAGAAGCCTGAATCTGTCCTCCAGCCCGAGCACTGTTCAGTATTTTGACCATATCTGGAGTTCTAGAAGTTAAAATGAGCTGAATGTTTTACACAAGAAAGCTGAGACAATTTCCTATAACTTTCATGTTTTTAAATGACTCTAATTTTAACATCATCAATGATGTTTTGGGGAGATAAGAGAAGATAAGGATTGTCACCAAGTCAAGGGTTGGCTAACTACTCATCAATTAGTCATCAAATCAATAGTTCCTAATTTTGGCCTATAAAAGGAGGCATTTGTCATGAATTTAGGTATCTTGGTGTCTAGATCAAGATCACGCTCTTGTTTTCTCTCTTGGTATTCTTTGTAATGTTTATGCTTTGTTTTCATTAATATCAAGTTTATGCCTTTTATTTCCTTTCCTTTACTTAGTTAACTTTTATCTTATTTATGTTCTTATTTTGTTTATCTATTTTTCTTTTCTTTCATTATGTCTAGCTAAGTTAATTATGTCAAGGTGAAAAGGTTACATTAATGGTGTAAGAATAAGTATGGTATAAACTTAATATGGACTTTAATGTTTGATATTAACATGTTTTATATTTGTTATCTTATTCACTTTTTAATACTTTGCTTGTTAAATGAATAATCTTGATTTATGTTGTATAACAATTGGTACAACAAATGCTTGGCACTTTCATAGCCCATATTGTATGGTATAACCGACACCTAATCTATGAAAGAACTTGATTTGTTGTTAACATAAGTTATAATCATGAATGCTTGACGAAATTTACAAGTATTAGTATTAATTGAATAAGATGACTAATGTAATCATGTTAACAATCTATAATATGATTGAAACCTTCTTTGTGTGTGCTTTCCAATTGAATAACAAGAGTTTATACTATACTTGTTTGACATACCATTAGTGGATCCTCTAACATTGAAATTGTTTGTTATCATTGTTTAATCCTTACTTTAATTTTCCATCTCAAAGTTCTCATCAATTTTTCTTCTTTTTATTTATTATTGTTGTTACTACTACTACTACTACTACTACTATTATTATTAATATAGTTATTACTATTATTATTGTTGTTCTTGTTGTTGTTCTTGTTGTTGTATTATTATTATTTATAATTTGTAAAATTAACCTCTTTGTGGTTTGACCACGGTCTTGCCGGGTTATTTATTACTTTGACACTCCTGCATTTGGGAGAAGACATTAATCTTTTCATTGTGTCATTAACTAAGTAAAGGAAAGGAAATAAAAGACATAAACAAGATATTAATGAAAGCTAAACTTAAGCATTACAAAAATACAAAGAGAGAAAGTAAGAGCATGATTTTGATCTAGAAATCAAGATATCTTAATGCATGGTAAATGCCTCCTTTTATAGGATAAAATTAAAAACTATTGATTTGATGATTAATTGATGAGTAGGTGGCCAACTTTTGACTTGGCGATAATCTTTATCTTTTCTTGTCTGAATAAAACATCATTGATAACGCCATAATTTGAACCAGACATCTACATGAAAGTTCTAGGAAATTGTCTCAGCTTTCTAGAAAAAAATTGAGGTCATTTGGACTTCCAGAACTCAAAATATAGGCTGAACATTGAACAATATCTAGGCTGCAAGATAAATTCAAACTTTTTCATTGTTGCTACAATTTGGACTTGAAAATAACCTTTTTAAAACCAGACCTCTACATGAAATTTATATGCCTATATCTTAGCTTTCCATCCATAAAAGTAGACCTAAATTCGAGATCTATAGCTCTAGATATGACCCAGTTATCGAACAGTATTCTAGTTTGGACTGCACTAGCATCTCTTTTCTAAATTTGGCCATCTGTATGTCCTTTTAATTTTAGTACTTAAACTCATCAATCAATACTTTTATTTATATAATAGGCCTATATTTAAGATAAATATCTACCATAAATTAAAAGCATCTTATGTTATTATAAATCATGCTTTAGTTAAGGAGTTATTGATACTTTAAGTATAAAATGATGATATAAAATCTTAATAAAAATACACTTTTAAGTACTATTCACTAGAGCTAATCATCAATCACAACCCGGTCATCTATCTCGGATGTCATTAGCCAAAACTAATCGATAACTCAATCAACATTTCATAATAGATTTAATATTCATTAACAACTCAATCAACATTTTATAGTCAATTTAACATTCATCAACAACTTCATCAACATTTCCTAATTGGTTTAATATTCTTCAACAACTCAATTTTGTCAACATCTCAATGAACATTTCATAATTGGTTTAACATTTATCAACCACTCAATTAACATTTCATAATATGTTTAATATTCGTCAACAACTCAATTTCACCAACAACTAAATCAACATTTCATAATCGGTTTGATATTTGTTAATAACTTGATTTCATCAACTACTCAATCCATATTTCATAATCAGTTTAAAATTCAACTTAATTTCATTAACAACTCAATCCACACTTCATAATCAGTTTAACATTCATTAACAACTCAATTTCATTAACAACTTAATCATTGTTTCATAGTCTATTCAACATTCATCACAACATAATAATACATATAATCTCCAAATAAGTTATTTCAAAACATTAATTTTATACAAGAAAAATTTGGAAACCACCTACTTATTCCTCTTGTAGGGTATTCTTTTCTAGTCATGGATTTAATTATGGTCATACCACCTACCACAATAGTCACAAATCAATACATTTACATTTGGTAATCACACAACTTGTCACCTTATAAATTTTAAGAAAACACATGTTCATATTCTAGTGTTCATATATTATAATCATACAATGCAATCATTTTAACAATGCAATCATTTTAATCACTAAACTAGTTTTGATATGTAATTTTGCCAAAGAAATTCATCAGCAAAACTAGTTTAAGGGTGATGCAGAATCGTCAGCAAACTAATTTGCTGGGACAGAATTGTTAGTGAAATTGGTTCACTGGTGACATAAACTCATTTGTGAACTGATTCGCTAGAATATAGAATTAACAACAATCACTAGCACATGCAAGCCCACTGCTGACACAGTAATTATTGACAAAAATTGAGTCACAACTAACTCAAAAATCATCAACGCAACATAATTTCGCAGTTGACACTAGAATCCTCAACACAAATTGTTTTCGACTAACACAAAAATTCCTGCAAACCTCGTGATCACATGATCACATAACTAACAATCAAGATTGAGATCTGATCCTGAAATGCCGAAATAGATTTTATAAAAGTGGGACACAATTGAAACCTGCCCTAAGACACTTACACTATTGGATTAAGTAGAATGCGCTATAAAGCCAGTTAATCTTCGATAAGTTAGATTTAGTTTGTTTAAGAACTAAAGAATGCAATAATCACTCTCATATATTAAAATTATAAAAATTCAAAAGTAATTATCATCAAAGCTGCTGAAATCTTGGCTTACATGAGTTTAAATAGTTCTTGAAAAATTAACCCTAGTGGACCCATCATGTGGACTTATATGAGGTCTACTAAAAACTGACCCGAAACCTTAAACTAAAAAACCCATAACTTAATCCAAACAAGCCTTAGATCCTAACAGAAAACAAAGTATTAATTAAACTCAAACAAGCCTTAGGTTATAGCTAATAAAATAAAATAAAGCCCCTAATATCATATTTATGTTTTGCCATGAGAAGAAGAGAAGGAAGTAAAATATTACAAAACTAATTCAAGGCTTATTTATAGCATTCCATATAACCCCTTAATTTTAAAAACAAAAGGAAAAGGTAGCCATTCATATTATTTCCAGATTATAGTAGGATTTTTTTTGTTTCCTTTATTGTCCTCACCTCATGGCCTAAATAAGGTTGTATTGGACCTGTCTTACATATGGATAAGATGTATCAGGGTCTTTTTTTGATACTCTAATGGACCTTTCAATTCTGACTTGGTTGAAATGTTCAAAACCAATGCATTCAATGCCTCTTTCAATGCCTTTGTCTTGGATCGAGTCATTGGACCATTTAGAATAAATAATGGGTCCTTGTCGGTGTTTCTAAGGTAGTGCACATCATCCCTTCTCTCCTTGAAAGGTTTCAACCTTGAATCAAAATCTGTGTCGAACAACATAAGATCAGTAACATTAAAGGTAACACTAACACCATACTCATTTGAAAGGTTAATTTTATATGTGTTGTTATTGATTCTATCTAAAACCTAAAATAGACCATCACCACGAGGATATAATTTTAATTTCCTTTGGTTAGGAAATCTTTCCTTATACATGTGCACCCAAACTCAATCACAAGGTTGGAAAATAACAAGTCTTTTATATGCTTTAGAAGTGTAAAATCTATTCTTTTTCTCCATTTCTAGTTGAACTCTTTTATAGAGTTGCCTTACTAACTTTTCCTTCTTTTCACTATCTAAACTGACCCTTCTTCAAAACGTAAAGGAATTGAGTCCATAAGAGTTAGTGAATTAAAACCATAAATAATTTTAAAATGAGAAAAACTAATGGTCGAATGCACAGTACTATTATAAGCAAACTCAATAAAAGATAAACATTCTTCCTAACTTTTCAAATTCTTTTGAATTATAACATACAAAAGTTGGGATAATATTCTATTTAATGCCTTAGCTTGGTCATTTGTTTGAGGATGAAATGTTGTCAAAAATAAAAGTTTAGTTCCCAACTTTCTCTAAAGGTCTTTCAAAAGTAGCTAAGAAACTTAATAACATCACGATCTGACATTATACTTTTAGGAATGCCATGCAAATGTACAATGTCCCTAAAGAACAAGTTTGTGATATGAGATTCATCATCTGTTTTATGGCATGCAATGAAATGTGCCATTTTCAAAAACTTATCAACCACAATAAAAAAAAAGAGTCTTTACCTTTCTTTGACCTAGGTAAACCTAAAACAAAGTCTATAAAGATATCTACCTAAGGTTCAATAAGCACAATTAATGGTGTATATAGTCCATATGGTTGTGCTTAAGATTTTTTCTACAAATAATACACTGTTCACAAAGTCATTACACTTCTTTTTACATCTTTGCCTAATAAAAATGCTCATGCAATACATTTAAGATTTTTACAACCCTAAAGTGACCCATTAAACCACCCCTATTTGTTTCACAAACAAGCAATTCACGCAAATAACTAGCAGGAATATACAATCTATTCTCTTTGAACAAACAACCATCCATAAAATAAAACTTACCAAAAGCTAAATGTCTATATACATTATAAATCTTGGAAAAGTTGAAATCATTATCATATAATTCCTTCACATATTCAAAGCCTAGCAATCTAGTATTTATGATGTGTAAAATAACACAGTTATGCAAAAGTGCATCAGTTACGATGTTCTCTTTGCCTTGCTTATACTTGATTACGTATGGAAAGGTTTCAATGAATTCAACGCATTTTGCATTTCTTCTATTCAACTTGCCTTATCCTTTCAAATGTTTTAAGGACTCATAATCTGAATGGATTACGAACTTTTTTGGCTATAAGTAATGCTGTCATGTCTCAAGTGCTCTTACTAATTAAAGTTCTTTGTCATAAGTGGGATAGTTCAAGGTCAATTCACTTAACTTCTCACTAAAATACACAATAGGACTCCGACCCTACATTAAAACAACACCTATTCCCATTTTAGATGCATCATATTTTATTTCAAATGCTTTTATAAAGTCAGATAAAGCTAAAGCAGGTGTCGTAAGTGGGATAGTTTAAGGTCGATTCACTTAACTTCTCACTAAAATACATAATAGGACTCCGACCATACATTAAAACAGCACTTATTCTCATTCTAGATGCATCATATTTTACTTCAAATGCTTTTGTAAAGTCATATAAAGTTCAAACAAGTGTAGAACATAATTTCTTTTTCAAAAGAACAAAAAGCCAATTATTGTTCCTCCCTAATGTAACCATATTATTTTATAGTTTTACCTATATTTTAATAGTTTTTTGCCTATTTTTTTATATAAAATGCCTTGTTATTCTTTATTTTATGTTTTGAAGGCACTTTCGGAAGAAAGATGCAAAAAGAAATAAATTGGAGGTAATTGATAGATTTGACCTTCAATCGATGTTTTATACAGAGTGTGAGTTTTAGAGGTTAAAATAAAGTGATTATAGTGACATTAAAAAGCTAACATTCATACCTATCCAGGCATCCAAGGCAAGAAAATAAAATAAGAAAGAGCATGAAAATCACAGCCTTCAAAATTAAATCTTGCAATCTACCACTATTGACCTTTGTCTATTTTAACTTGAATATCTAGAGCTACAGAAGTCCAATTGATGCAAACTCAATTGTTTTGGATTCCTAACTCAAAGGCCTATCAAAGCTTGAATATTTTATACAAGGCAATTTTTTTTTTTAGAAAAATAATTATTAAAGCTCTTAAATGTAAACGCATACTTAAGGGAGGACTATTTTGTAAAATAGAAATTAGGGTTTTCTATGATATAAAAAGAATGAGAGAAGAGAAAAGGGGAGCCAGTCAAGAAGAGAAAAACATCCTTTTCCTCCAAAAAACCTAAAAAAATTATGCATTCCTCTTTCTTTTTGATTAGTTGTTCAACAAAAATGCAAGGCTAAACTTTTTTCCTTGGTTATAAGGACATAAAAACCTTTAAATTTTAAGAATTGTGAGATTTACTTTACTCTTTTTTTTTAGTTTATATGATGAATATGTTTGTTCTTTTATGCTTATGTTTTCTATGATTGTTTATTTTAATTGCTAGAGTGTACTATAAGTTATTAATGTAAATAATATATTACTAAGTTCGATATCAAAGTTGTGGTATATGAACTTGTGAAGCAACTAGCTTTAATAATTGTGATGGATTTATGTTATTAATTTTAGAGAGAACATTTAATTAAATCAAACATAGACTACAGACAATTATGTTTTCTTGATTAATGAATTTATCTAGTTCTTAAGGTTGCCATTGAATTTAATTATTAATGCATACACTGTAGTTGTTTAATGGTTAAGGTTAGTTATATGGTGAATCTATTAACTAACTAGTGTTAAGAAGAGATAAATATTCAGAATATAAATTGATATTTTGTTTCTATGATTAGTTCTTTTTTCTGTATGTGGATGTGTGCTTACAACCAAGATTTGTTCTCTTGATAATTTTATGATTTTATTAAATTTTGTTTGATAGTTTTTTATTTTCTTTTATTTAACCTAGATAACATCCAAACCCTCCTCAAATTGCATATCATCTAGCATAAAAATCTTACTCGAACTTTTCTCTTGGGATTGACCCTTTATTTACTCTATACTATCTTATATGTTATGTTTGAAGCTAAGGTAATTAATTTGTATGATCGCTACATTGTAACATTCCCCCCATTTAAACCCAACTGACTTTTTAAGAACTTCATTTAAAGGTGCAACTATTGTACTGAAATCTTTCACAAAATGCCTATAAAAACTATCTAACCTATGAAAACTCCTTATCTCAGTTATCAATTTAGGTGTAGGTCAATCCTGGATGGCCTTAACTTTCTCTTCATGTATCTCAATACCCTGTGTAGTTACAATATAGACAAGAAACACAATTTTCTCCATGCAAAAGGCACACTTTTTAAGATTAGCATACAATTTATCACTATGCAACACATTAAGTACATTACACAAATGATCACGATGCTCAATTAAGTTCTTGTTATAGATAAAATGTCATCAAAATACACAACAACAAACTTGCCTACGAATACATGTAACACATGATTCATTAAAAGCATAAACATACTAGGTGTATTTATAAGTCCAAACAGCATTACTAACTATTCATACAAAACATGCCTCGTCTTAAATGTTATTTTTTACTCATCACCTTCTTTCATCCAACTCTGATAATACCCACTTTTTAAATCAATTTTAGAGAAAAATACAAGATCCATGTAACTCATCTAACATGTCATCAAGCCAAGGAATGAGGTGTTTATACTTTACTGTTATATTATTGATTGCTTGACAATCAACACAAATCCTCTATTTAGGCACAAGTAGGACAGGTATAACACATAAAATAATACTCTCATGAATGTATCCCTTTTCCATCAACTCATCAACTTGCCTTTGAAGATTTTTTGTCTTCTCGAGATTGCTTATATAAGCTATTTGGTTAGGAATTGAAGCTCCGTGTATGAAATCAATTTGATGCTCTATCCCCCTCAATGGTGGTAATCCACTAGGAGTATTATCGGGGAACACACCATCAAACTCCTGCAACAAAGAAATAGCAACATTAGACATAATATGATTGAGATCATTAATATTAAAGTAAGCCTCCTTGGACAAGTAAATCATTGGCTTGTTAGCAAAAAATACAAATCTAACCTCATCCTCTTTAGCATAAAAATTGGGTTGTTTCTTTAGTTTTTTCACATAATTTTCATAAACCTTCTTGAGTTTCTTCACTCCTCCTGTCTTACCTCCACTCTCAACTAAGTTTAGGTGTTTTTGAGTAGTGGTTAAATGGTCTGATTTATTTAGAGTGTTGACCAAATATTTATCTATGTTTAGATAGGTGGTTAATTGGGTTGAAATGGTTTGGGTTCTAGCCGAATCTAATGGTCTTCTCTCCCTTTATTCCTCACCATGATTTTCTTTTCCTATCACTATAAGCTCATACTTTAACTTTATTTGATCATTATACACCTATTTGGGTGTAAGAGGTACAAAAGTGATGGTTTTACCATCTTTTACAATGGTATATTTATTTTAAAACCCCATCATAAATTGCTTTCTTATCATATTGTCATGGTCTTCCTAACAAGATGTGACTTGTTTGTATTGGTACCATGCCACACAGAACTTCATTAATATATTTTCTAACAAAAAATGGAACCACAACCTGTTTAGTCACTTTCACTTTACCACTATCATTTAGTCATTGTAGTTTATATATTAGCATGCTTAACAGTACACAAATTCAATTTAGTAGCAAGGGTGGTTCTATAAACATTAACAGAGATTCCACTATCTATAATTAAACCACACATTTTGCTTTGTA
This sequence comes from Populus ilicifolia, assembly GCA_015708895.1. Lineage (NCBI taxonomy): Eukaryota > Viridiplantae > Streptophyta > Magnoliopsida > Malpighiales > Salicaceae > Populus > Populus ilicifolia. The sequence continues at coordinate 74,605 of SRLM01000120.1, read as the reverse complement.
CAAAATAATGTATATAAAAAATATTCTCCCTTTGTTGATTAGTTTCATCTTTTTTTACCTGAAGTGTTTACCTTATTACCAAGGACTCCTCAACCAGTAATGCTAACTCATCTTTATCACTATCCTTCAATGATGGCATGCCTTCACAATCAAATCTGTCACTTTCAGATTCTATATCACCATTATCTTTAATCATCATGATTCTCTTGTTTGGACTCTCTTAAGTATAATGTTCATGACCCTAACACCTAAAACATTTAACATCACGAGTACGTTTAGATTGAGTTTTAGATTTACCTTTTGCATTAGTGGGATATCAACTTTAGTCGTTGGTGTTTCGGTTTTAGAAGGAACAAAAGACCTTAGCCGAATAGTACCCTCTCTTTTTGGATTTGGTTTCCAAGATGATGAAGAACCTAAATTAAATGCTAGCCAAGCATACTTCTTCTTAAGTTGTCTCACCATATTTGTAATCATGTGAACTATGTCATCTAGCTCCATATAGTGTTAGAGCTTAATAACATTAGCAATGTCCAAATTCAACCCATTAAAAAATCTAGTCATAGTAGCATTTCTATCCTAAAAAAACATTAGCATGAATCATTGTTATTTCTATCTCTTTATGATATTTATCTATTATCTCATAACCTTAATTCAGACCTTAAAACTTCATATATAAGTCTCTGCAATAATGGTTTGGCACAAATCATCTCCTTATTAAGACTTTCATCTCCCTCGAAGTCTAAACAAGTTGCTCTATATTCCTTCCCCTATTGATTACAATTTGATCTTACCAAATCAATGCATACTCTATAAACTTATTTATTACCAATTATACATTCTTTTGTTGAGAATAGCTATAACAATAAAAAAAATCTAATCTACCTTTTTCTCCCACTCTAAATAAGCTTTGAAATCATTTTTACCTTGAAAGTTAGGAATTTTTAGTTTAGTGGTATCCAAATCCTTATTCATTTCTTCATAATTCCCCATGCCATGAAAAATCACATTCCTCCTAACCCTGTTTGGTCTAGACTTGATCCCTTAGCTAACAGATGCAAAATCATAGTCCTCTTCACCCATATCTATGTTTTCATCAACACCTCTTAAAAATTAAATCTGACATTTCATACGGCCACACAAACTATATTTTCTCAGTGACAAGCCCTACTATTCTATTGCTTTATCAAGTTCACCTCATCTTTCATATCCTTGTATATCCTAGATAATAGCTTGAGTTGTTAACATATGGCTCGCAATTGAAAAGCTACATTAGTGTTTTGTGTCGCTGACTCATTGTTTTCAAATATTCTTTGAATCTATAAAATTTGGTTAGTAGCACAAAATGTATCATCACACCTCATGTATCACACCAAAAAATCAAGGTCTTTCACTATAATAAGCTCATTATACCTTTTACCTCAAAACTTGCTTTCTTATGGTTCTTTAGAAACTAAAATCAACAAATCAAAATCAGTGGCCTTTGCAGTGCACTCTAATTATAATTTTCATACTCAAGAATTAATAAATATACTGAAAATAAAGCAAAACAAAATTATGATAACGATTTTATGAGTAGCAATGCAAATTCTTACAAATTATGGATGAAACGAAGACATGAAATAAAATAAAAGTGAAAACAATTACTTGATTCCTAGATAACCTAAATATAATAGAAATAAAAAAAAATTGGACAAAACTAAATGCTAAGGATCACATTTTGAAACCTAATGTAAATCAAACCTATTACGTAATTTTTACAAAATAGAATTGAAACTCAAACCAAACAATCTCACAATGATATCAAATTCAATATTTATTATTCTAATACTAAATAAATAATAAAACTAAATTATAGGTTGTTCTCTTATGTCTAGGTACCTAAACCCCTTATATGATTAGTTTGCGACATAATTGAACCTTTAAAAGCCAATATCAAAATAAGCTCAAATTTAATAAATGGTGCGACCTCATCCCTAATACATAAAATATGGAGTTTTAATTGATTCTAAGATGATTTGCTTATAGTTCACTAAGAGTAGTGTTTTTGTGGCAAAATTAAACATCAAATTAACACCTTAAATAAACGATATATAAATAAGCCTAAATTTTATATATTTGCAATCTCACCCCCAATAGACATCATTTGAAGTTATAATTGATTGTGAAGTGGTTTGCTTATGGTTCACGAAGAGTAGTGTTTCAGTGGTAGAATTGATTTTCAAATTAAAACCTTAAGCAAACAATACTAGAATAAGTTTAAATTAAATTATGACGTGATCTTACCTTTATTAGACAGAATATAAAGTAATAAGATGAAATATAACCCTTTTTTTTCCAAATTGTAATATGATTCTTTTGTTTCCTTTATTGTCCTTACCTCATAGCCCAAATAACGTTATAATGGACCCTCTTGCACATGGATAAGATGTACTAGGGTCTCCTCTTGATACTCTAATGGACCATTGAATTCTAACTTGGTTGAAATATTCAAAACCAATACATTCAATGCCTCTTTCAATGCCTTTTTATTGGACCGAGTCATTGGACCATTTGGAACATGTAATGGGTCCTTGTTGGTGTTTCTAGGTTTGTCCCCATCAAAAATCATTGATGAAAATTAACTTGCTACTGACTCAGAAATCATTAATACAACATAATTTCACAACTAACACTAAAATTATCAGCGCATATAGTTCATATATGACTCAAAAATTCTTGATGAAAACTGAGTCGTTATCGACTCATAAATTGTCAATGCAACCCCTGCTGCTACCGATTTAGAAATTGGCAATAACAATATAGTCATTTCTGGTTTCACTTCCTTCAATCGAGCATAAGGCTTATACTAGGCTTCCCTCTAATAACATTTCTCAACTTATCTAAACATATAACCTCACCAAATCACATTCCATTCATCATCAAATAACATAAACATCTATTTATATTCTTCTATCAAGGTTTTCCCCAATTGTCACTTTCAATATCAACCCGTAACATTATCACAACCATACATTTTTACAGTCACATTCATATTTGTATCATGATAGTGTATCAACACAAGTAATAATAATTCTACAACACATAAAGATTCTAATTCATTTTAAAATTCAAGTAAGAGCATTAACATCAATTCAGTTCCAGCACATAAAATGCTCTTAGAAATCTAGCAAACTTATACTTCATGCATTGCATCTTTCCTATATACATTTCAAGTAAATTATTCCATCATATGTGAAAAATCAAAGCATCAATCGTCCCCATATATTCTATTTAATATGATCTTAGGAGTTCAACAATGTCATTTTTAAGCATTTCATCACACAACACATTCTTTTTAGCCCTTTAGCTATGGTCAACCCTCCTATAAGTTTTGTTCATTCAATCTTAATTAATCATATTCTTTCAAAGAATGGTTTGTAAATGAGTCTTTTCTTCCTTAGTGTTATGCCTAGGTCTTTTTTGTTTCTTCTTTGTTACTAATTTTTTTAAGTTAATGTGCAAGAGCATTTCTTCCCCCCTATCATTTTAGGTTTTCCCACCCTTTTCTCGTTGTCCAAATCGTGAGGTATCCTTCAATTAAGAGATGAAATAGGTCTTACCTCGCATTGTTTAATAGGTTCCAAGTGTAGTTTCAACGATATCTTTTTTTTTCTATATGATTTTCTCTTCTTTTATTTTGTAGTTTAGCGGACTTGCTATACCCTTTCTCCTTCCATGATTTCAGTCACTAACCTCACTTTCTAGATCTCCTTTAGCTCACACATTTAATGGAGGGGGTATGCAGTTGAATTAGGTCTAATTTTATATGGAGAAGAGGCAAAGAAGCAATATCATATAGCTAGACATATATAGCTACTATAACTGGTCTCTGGGAAGAGGGAAGGTCACCCTTTCTCTCTTGTTGTATTTATAGCCTTTATAAGCGTGCGAAGGTGTTTAGAGATTGTTTTACCTTGTTTTTATTGCTCAACAAGTTATCCTAGAACTGGTCCCCCCCCCCTCCTAAAGCCTCTCAAGAGTAAATTGGTTTGGTCCCTTAAATTTTATTTAATGTTGATCAACCTTTTGTTCAAGTTTCCATTAGGATTTACATTTTTCTCTAAAGTTGGCTGGATTTTCACCCCTTAATTCTTCCTAGTATGAATTAGCCAAATACAAGATTTATTGAGTTTCACAAAACATATGGATTCATCAGCACACCTGGCCATTATTGACTTCGAAATCATCAATGAAAATTGAGTCATTATCGACTCAGAAATCATTAATAAAACTGATTCCACAATTGATACATGGATTTGTTCCTGCACACAATCTCTGTTGACTTAGAAGTCGTCAACAAAAACTATGTCATTGTCAATTTAGAAATAAGCAATTGAAACTATATTGTTTCTGATTTAAAAAATCAACAGTGATGGTGGAGCCGTTTTTGGCTTTACCCTTTTTTATTCATTGTTTACAATATAGGTGTATAAAAATGAGCAATTAATAATTTTTTAATTGAAACTTACTTTTACTTTTATGGCCTAAACAAGTTTTTACTAGTAAAATAATTCTTCTCATAAAAATTTGTTTTGTTAAGGTAAAATAGAAATAGATGAACAAGAAAATTAGGTTTTCAATTAAAAATATATATATTTTTAATTCAAATCATTATAGTTTTAGTGAATATTATTTTCTAAATATTGCTATTATTTTTTATTTAATAAACTAGCAACATATTATTGACAAAAAAAATGCATGAATTAGAGAAAAATTACTTTGGCGGAATGTTTTTTTCTTCGTAATTTTATTTTTTGTGTTGCCTATAAATATTTATTTAATTTTATTATTATATAATTAAATAAAAATTAGACTATGCGATAAGGAGACGTTTATATGTGTGTGTGTAAAGAAGAGGAAGGGGAAGGGGAAGAGGGAAGAAGATTTAAACTCAGGAAACGGGATGATAATATAGCTAGTTTATCAATAAAGAGATGTTGACTAGCAATTGAAGTACTAAAATGGGGAAAGGTTTTAAAAGGGATTATTCAACTATAAATGCTATGGAATGCTTCGTTGATTGGCAGCCAAAGCAAGATGCTGATAACACTGGCAGGACACAGTTTTATGGTAATGGGATCCTTAAAGTTAGCTTGTCTCCAATGGTGGAATATCTGTACCAAATCAAAGAGGGTATGATGGTGACGACCTCCATTTTTTTTTTTTTTGAGAACTTGCCACTTGATCAGATGGACTTGACCTCTTGTTGGCTGCAACAGCAAGGCAATCGGACGCGCCGTAATACATTGTTTGCCGGCCGTCCTATTCATGAACATTCTGGCGGCCGTGCTTTGATTTTTTTTTTTAGATTAACGTGGGTGTCCAGGCCAGCTTTCGCGCACCACGACTAATCCCACAGGCCCTAAAGTTAATGACTATGTAAGCTTCCAGTGATCATCATATGAGCAACCAAGGACTCGAACCTGAGACCATAGAGGAAGCAAACCTCTTAATCCCACCACTTGGCCACCACCTAAATGGTTGTGCTTGATTTTAACACTACTAGTAGCAAAAGTCCTAACTTTATACAGTTAACTTGGTATTATCTTCAAATTCCCTGCAATAGATTCAAAGGGGCAGGCCACCATCATTTTTTTAGATTTATCCACAGCAGTATATAAGCTACTGATGGGGATCTGGACGGGGTGTCATTAGGTATGATCTTAATCATAAGAATGAGAACGTGATTATGAAAAAGAAAGAAAAAAACCCTATGTTGGTTTAACCTTGGTTTGGTTTTTAGGTTAAAGGCTAGTAGCATGATAGTAATTACATTATTAAAATGTTGCTTTACGAGTAACTCTCGTGAGGAGAGGTAGAGCTTGCTTCAAGAAACTCCCCAAAAAAAAGTCGGAAGAGAAAGTTTGCTGTACCTCCCTCAGCAAATCAAAGCAAGCGGTGGTCAAACACGTACCATGACCACTAATTGCTCTCCACTCTTGTCTCCAACTATTCCAGGTCAACCTCATAAAATTTCCCAATTATTTATAGCCATAATTTATCATGTAAGACAAAAACAAAGGGACAAGAGAGACATGCTACCATTATATATATATATATAGAACAGATAAAATGGATGTCTTCTTTAATGAATCAGCAGAAGAAAAATGTATTGGGCGGTTAATCCCAGACCCATTAGCAAAGCTGTCAAGAGCTGGGCCTCGCCTAACATCACATACCAGATAAGTCAGCCTAATCACTGGATTGAGCAATAAGTTGTATGGTAAGAGGGGTTGGGCTTGGATCTAACACTACAGATCAAGAAGCTATATTATTTGGTTTCATGATTGGGCCTAAATCCAACATCAAAGACCGAGCAACTATGCTGGATGATCACATGATTGGGCCTTAGCATGGTTAGGCCTCACCCAACCACTAGATTTCAACGGATAATAACCCACGCATCTAACCAAATTGCCACGAAACAATGTTCATGCATATATTATTTACTTGTCAATATAAGTGTGAAACCACTAATAAAAAAATATTTTAATATTAAGAATAAAGGAATTATTATATCTAGATTTTTAGTTATTTCTTTTATAACTTACATGGTTTTTTTTATTTCATAAATAACTACAACCAAAATAAATAAGAGACATCTTACTATTTATAGAGAAATTTAAAAAAACCCTATAAATTAACATAATATGATTTTAAAAATTAATTCAATCAAGTCTTCACTTAATTTTTTTCAGATCTAGAAATATAATTAATGTATTAATTATATTTTAATTCTTGATTTTTAAAATATATTTTAATCAAGTCATACTTAACTAAATCATCTTAATTTAATTTCAAACTAATAGTTCTTAATATATGTGACCTATTAGGTTTCTAATATGTATGGCCTATATATAAATTCAACAATTTAATATATTATTAATTCAACAATTAATTAATTTATGTTTGAACATCATATGTATTGTCTAACAACGTGTTGTCATCCCTCAAATATTAGAAAAGTTATTAGTAGTTTGATTTAACATTTCAATAACTAGTTTCTTAGTGTAATTAATATCTTTACATAAAAAAATTATTTTGATTTAACATTATAGTGTGTAGCATGTCTACCACGTTAAATCATATTTGTTCTCTACATAATAGTCATTAATTGCTTGAATAAGATTTGAAACCCTTTTCAAATGTCATTTCATATTGATCAAAAATTTCTTAGTCAATACTATTTGATGAATATGTTCTCTAATTCATTTAAAGTGATGAATCTTTATTAATCATCAAAATACCTCCATATGGTTCATGTTATACCCAATATCTGTCTTCTTGTTACCTCAATTAAAATAACATGTAATAGGATCAAAGCATAACATTTTCTATATAAGATAACTTAGTGATCCAAGTCTAACGATATCTTACACAATCATCATGTGAAAAAATACAAAAATACAAAAGGATACATATGAAGAAAGTCTAAAAATTTATCTAAGTTGGTGGTGAAGGAACAAAGTGACAAGTTAAAAAGTTAAAGGACTAGAATGTACAAGATTTGGTAAAATTGGTGAACCAATTTTAATTGAAAAAAACCTATTCGATGAAAATATTTTTATTTAGGGTAAAGAAATAAAAGTTTGGATGAGTACAGAATCAATAAGGATTTTAGAAGGCTTAATTTATTTAATTGAGGACTTAATTGCAAGAAAAATAAGTTTTTTGAGTTCATGTTAGGTGTTAATTGAAAGAAATTAAAGTTTAGGGACTATAATTAAACTTTTAAAAGTTTAATTGGTCAGATTAGAGAATTAATTATGAAAACAAATTAAAATTTGATAGTAATTTAGGGGTTTGATTAAAGAAAATCAAAACTAAGAACCAAATCATAAAGACACGAGAATTCCAGGTTGAAATTTACTAAATTATGGGCCAAATTGAAGAAAATTAAAAGTATAATGGTCAATTAAATGTTCATATGCACAAATCAGAAATTAAAGACTAAGATGAAAATTGTACTAAACTTTAAGGCTGATGATTAAGTTTGACAGATGTAAAATTCATAAAATTAAGAGCTTGTGAAGCAATTATAAGTGCAATTAAAAACAATTGGAAGAATAAGGACTATAATGAAAAAATTTCAAATCTCAAGTTAAAAATCTTAATTTCTCAGGGTTTAACATAGACGATGCATTGTTCACCCACTTTCATCTCATTTCTTAGTAGTTTTGAATGATTAGGTTGACATCTTTCAAGAGCTCGTTATGGAGTCTTAAACCAACAATGAATTCAATCATTTTCTATGGAAGAAGAACACCCCCTTCTATAAACCTATTTTCATGAAGTTGGATGTTTACATCTCAATTCTTCCATAAAAGTCTTCAATATCTTATCATTGATCAATTATCAATGCATATTTAGATCTAGGTCGATTGAGTTGGTACATTCAAGTGAATGAATATGGAGCTACTTGGTTAATACTTAAAAGTGTATTTTTATCAAGGTTTTATATCATCATTTTGCACTTAAAGTATCAATAATTTCTTAACCAAATCATGCTTTATAAATGTTTTATAATAAAAAGTCTGATACCATAAGATACCTTTACTTTATGGTAAATGTTCATCCTAAATGCAGGCTTATCCTAAAAGATTGCTTGATGAGTTGAAGTACTGAAATTTAAAAGACAAAAAGAGGGTGGAGCTTAGAAAAAAAATATCAATTTAGTCCAAATTGGAATACTATTCAGTAATTGTATCATAACTAGAGCTATAGAACTTGGATTTAGGTATACTTTATATGGATAAAAAGCTAAGATATAGGCATAAAACTTTCATAAGAAGGCAAGACTCAATTCTACTGTTAGGAAGTTTAAATCTTAGCAACAACGTAAAAGTCTGAATCTGTCTTGCAGCCTAGACACTATTTAGTGTTTAACCTATATCTTAAGTTCTAGAAGTCTAAATGACCTTAATTATTTTTTTTAAAAAAGCTGAGATAATTTCCTAGAACTTTTATGATTGAAGTTCGTTCAAATTTTAACGTTAACGATGATGTTTTTGGTAGTGAAGAAGATAAAAATTATCACAAAGTCAAGATGTGGCCACCCACTCAACAATTAGTCATCAAATCAATAGTTTTCAATTTTAGCTTATAAAATGAGGCATTTTCCATGCATTTAAATATATTAGTTTTCAGATCAAAATCATGTTCTTACTCTTTCTCTTTACATTTTTATAATGTTTAAGTTTTGCTTTCATTAATATCATATTTATGCTTCTTATTTCTTTTCCTTTAGGTAGTTAATCTAGATTTATATTGTACAACACTTGGTACAATAAATACTTGGCACTTTTGTAGCCTAACTTATGGTATAATATATACCTGTGTTATGAAAAGAACTTGATTTGTTGTTAACATAAGTTATAATCATGAATATCTGACAACATTGACAAGTATTAGCATTATTAAAATAAGATAACTAATGTAATCGTATTAACAATTTATAATCCAAATGGAACCTCCTTTGTGTGTGGTTTCTAGTTAAGAAATAAAAAGAATTTATACTATACTTGTTTGACATACCATTAATGAATCCTTTAACATTGACATTTATTTTTATCATTGTTTAATTCTCACATTAATTTTACAATCCTAAAGTTCTCTATAACTTTTTTTTTTATTATTATTACAACAACAATTACTACTACTACTACTACTACTACTACTATTACTATTATTACTATTATTGTTGTTATTGTTGATGTTGTATTCTTGTTATTTATAATTTATATAGTTAACTTTTTCGTGGTTCAACTCAGATTTTATCGGGTTATTTATTACTTCGATACTTTTATGCTTGAAAACAAATATCAATCTTTTGGTCAAGTCACTACTAACCTCCAAATGGATCAAGGATGAATCCAAATAAAAGATATGCAATTATCTATCAAGTTTAGGTGGTCTCTGATGACTTTTACATTGGAGTTTCTCCAACAAACTCTCGAAAATAACCAAGTCAATCAACTTTGACTAAGATACCCATTTATGCAAAACCACTTAACTTTTTCATATTTTCACACTTAAAAAATACCAAAGGGTTCTTATCAGGGGCCATAAATCTTTTTTCCTAGATTAAGAGGTGAGAAATGCATGTTTTTATCTTTAAGAAAGATAAAACCACTTAAGCAAAACCATCATCCCCAAAAACTATTGAAGGACAAAGGTTCTAGTTGTTAATATTTATCCAAAACTCTTTTATTTTGATCAAATGATTGAGTTTTGATCAATCTGATAGGGAATTCAACAAAAAAAAACCCTATAAATACCCTCAGAAATTAAAAAAGAAAAAAAAGAGAGAGAAAAACATAAGGATATACTTTAGAAAAGGAACATAGTATGAAGGTTCAAAAACCTAACATGGAACATCTAACAAGCTTTAAAAAGAATAGAAAGTGAAAGGAAAAAAAGAAAGGAAAGACAAAGAAAGTAACAAGCTATAACCATCAAGCTTGAAGATGGTATAACTATATGAAAACTCAATAACTATATGAAAACTCAAAAGTAAAGTTCATGTGGCCTACCCTATTCATTTTTTTCAATGTTTAATGATATTTTTGAATTCTTTTGGCATTACTTTGTGTTTTAACATTTATGTGGATTAATAAATAAAAATATTGTTTTGATTAATTAATCATGATTTGAAATTGTGATTGATGTTGCTGGGATGTATAAAATGTGTTTGTGTTTGGTTTTGATGACCTTTTTCTAGGTTGCTAATTCATGTTCTTGATTCTTGAGTTTAGTTTGGGTATCAAGTATTTAAAAAGTGAGTTTTGGATTGATTTTTGATGTTTTAATTGATTGATAATAAGGCTGTAGCTTTGGAATTGAAACCTTATACATGTTCTTAATAATTTAAGGTTATTTATTAGTGTTTTGTTTTTAACTTAAACCTATTTGTTTATGATAATATGCTTTATTGAGTTTAAAGGTGTTGGGTATAGAGGTGTAAAATGTATTTTCTAGATTTAATAATGCATGTTGGGTTTTTAGAGCAATTGGGTTTCATGTTCTTTATATTCATTTAAAGAACATTGTCTTGAGTACAAGTTTTTTATTTTATTTTGATTTGATTTTAGTTTATACAAATTGTGTAGTATCACTAATAAACAATCTAGGGTATTCATGCATTAATAACATGTTTTTATAGGTTTTAATCTTAGGGTTTTGATTTTGAACTCAAACTTATTTTTGATAAAAATCATGATGTTTGAGTAATAATCGAAGCACATAAATACTTGATTATTAAACTATGCTTGATTGTAAATAAATCCTTGCCTTTTATTGTCTAAAATCTGGTTTGAATTAATGTTTACATTGCTGGGTTTGAGTTTGAATGTTTATTTTCCTTGGTGTTTAATCTGTTTTTGTTAGACAATTTTATGTTTTTTTTTTAAAATGGGTTTTTTCTAGTTTTGATTTTAATATCTATTCTAGTTTAATTTTGGGTTAAACCATGGTTTTTTGTTCAGTTCATAGTTGAACCAGTATTTTTGGGTCAACTTAGTCTAGTCAAAATATCATGATAAAAAAATTGATGTTTTTTTTTTTAATTATAGGAGTGTTTAGGTAATAAATAACCTAGTAAGATTAGGGTCGAATTACAGGGAGGTTAACTATATAATAATGATGACAATGATGATGATGAGTTTAAGAGAACTTTGAAATGTAAGATTAATGTAATGATTAAACAATGATAAAAACAATTATCAGGATTAAAGGATCTACTAATGACATTTCAAACAAGTATAATATAAACTCTTTATATTACTCAATTGGAAACCACACACAAAAGAGGTTCCAATCGGATTATAAATGGTTAACATGATTATATTAGTTATCTTATTCATATAATACTAATACTTGTAAATGTTGTTAGGTGTTTGTGATTAAAACTTATATTAATAATAAATTAAGTTTTTTTCATAGCACAAATGTCAGTTATACCATACAGTTAGGCAATGAAAGTGCGAAGCATTTATTGTACCAAATGTTATACGATATAAATCTAGATTAACTATTTAACAAACAAAGTATTAAAAGTGAATAAGATGACAAATATAAAATATATTAGTATCAAATATTAAGGTTTATGTTGACAATCCTTATCTTCTCTTGTTTACTCAAAATGTTATTGATAATGTCAAACTTAGAACCATTTAAAAACATGAAAGTTGTAAGAAATTATCTTAGCATTTTAGGGTAAAACATTTAGGTCATTTGGACTTCTAGAACTTCAGATATGGGTCAAACACTGAATAATGCTCGAGCTGAATGACAGATTCAGACTTCTTTGTTGTTACTACAATTTGAACTTGAAAATGGTCTTTTTAAATCTTGAGCTCGATATGAAAGTTATAGACCTATATTTTACCTTTTCATCCATATAAAAAAAATCTAAATCTAAAATCTATAGCTCTAGATATGACCTAATTACCAAATGGTATTCCACTTTGGACTACACCAACATCTCTTTTCTAAGTTTGACCATTTTTTTGTTCTTTCAATTTCAGTTCTTAAACTCATTAATCAATTCTTTTATTTATGTGATAGGCCTGTATTTAAAATAAACATTTACCACAAATTAAAGGTATCTTATATTATTAGATATGTTATTATAAAACATGCTTTAGTTAAAGAGTTATTGATACTTCAAGTGCAAAATGATGAAATAAAACCTTGATAAAAATGCACTTTAAGTACTAATCAATTTTTCTTTACATCTTTTGTAATTTACACCAAGTTTTTAAAAATCTTTAAGGATTTGACTAGTATTTCAATATCCCTAAAAATTTTAATTCATAAAAATTAATGGTAACATCATGATATAAATATTGAACTTATAAGTAGACTAATATTTAAATATCATAAATTAATTAGAAAATTTTATAGATTATTTTAGATATTCATCAATTTTAATTAATAATATTTTTCACCACAATATATAAGTTATGAATAACCCTTTTTTTGCCTTTCAGGATACGTAACTCTTTTTAGGACACCTATATGGATAATTCTTATGAAGATTTATTCAGGCATACAAACACATCATAAATTTCAAAAACTAGATTTATTCGCGGGAGTAAATCTTTATTTTGACTCATAGATTCACCACCAGTTATAAACTCATTAAAACCTTTAAATTATATCTAAACCATACGATGTAATTTACCTTAAGTAAAATACGCTAATAATATTAATATAGTTTTTTACTCATAACCAATCATCTACCTTTGAAATTTCAAAAAAAAAAACCATGAATCAAATAACTAAGTATTGACTCCTCAATCTCGATATTTCACCATGCCATCTATGCACAAGTAATATATAATTTTATAATTTTATTCACAAAATATTTTTTAATTAGAAACCATACCTTTAATTTATATTTATTAATTAAATATTATATTTATTAATCTAATATTATATAAAGATTAAAAATTAATTAATTTTTTATTAATAATAAATATGTAACTAACTAACCACGTTAAATTCTTAACTAGCTAACCAATAAAGTTGCGGCTTAGTGACTGTTGGGACAACTCTTTTTCTTTCGAACCTGTTGGGACAACTCTTTTTCTTTCGAACCTTGGTTCGAGTCCCAATAAGAGTGGAGTTGGAGAGTTGTTCCATTCGTGTCTTTACTGGGTTCTCCTTGTACAGTATAACTGTCACCCTCACGGTACTTACCTGCTCATTGAACTTGTAGAATATTCAATGGGCCGTGAGATTAGTCGTGATGCGTGCAAACTGACCTGAACATCTATGTTAATAAAAAAAAAAGATTTTTATTAACTAACATGTCTATTTCATTAGTACAAATATCCATATCGTGACCATTTATGCAAAGGCTAAAAATGTTCCCTGAATAAATTCGGATTCTTCCCCTGTCTTGCATTTGTCTTCGCACTTCGGATTGCAACCCTGAATCTGTATGTGGTGAACTTGTTACTTTCTAATGAAGATCTACAGACTTGTCTTCCCAGTCATCATCTGATGCCTCGGATCATATCTCTGCTAGCAACCTCCAGAATCAAAAGACTCATTAATACTATTGCCGAAGAAATCAATCCTTTTCTGCTGATCACTATCAACCCATTCACAGGTCTTAATTCTTATGAGTTGGGGTTCTGGTTTCAATACCTTTGGCAAAATGTTGACAGCCTCTCGCATTCAGAGCAGGAGAAACTTTCTTCCCTACAGTGTTCTTGAGTTCCGTTTCACAAGAAAAGTTCCGATCATTACATGATAGGAAGTGATCCACAGAGCCAAGTGCAGTAACTTGAGATAACTCTCTAGGTTCCTCAGAGACAACAAAATATAACCTCACGAACTCTCGATCAAGTGTAAGCAATCGAATCAATTTTCCCATCAGTATCTTCACCATTAATTAACGCCCCTTCAGTTAGTCAAGTGAGACAACAAGTTCATTCATCACACTCTGCCTCGTCCATACACGGAGGTCTAGATTCATTTCTAGAATCAAAACTTATGTCATCAGAGACCAACAAAAAAACCGAAGCTAAGAATAAGAAAAATAAAGAAATTTTTTTACAGGATAGAATCAAGGAATACAGACCTGCGCCCTTATCTTCACCAGCAGAGCCATCAAAAACAAAATCTTTTGCGAAATCCCTGAAACGTGGCCTGGGCTGCCTCATTTGTATGCCTACTACTCTATTTGCTTTAATTAATTATTCTACCAATTTCAACATCAGATACCTCAGCAACATTATCCTCTAATGGATTTCTTCATCCTCCTTGTCGAGGACGGTTTGGCTTACCACTAACTAACCAGTTCATGTTTCGCGTTCGAATCATCAAGCAGTTGAGTATCAACATGAAAAGTTTCTCCAACTGGGTTTCTGCCGAGGGACTGTCAAGCACAACTGTATCATCATTATCATCATCATGAAAAGGAAAAGTATCTTGGAAGTGTCGATGTTGACCTTGAACCGCTTCCATTTGTTCACTGCCTAAATATGAAGAAAAAAATCAGGTTTTCATAAAACGAAAAATACCCATTCTTATTACTGGTGAAGCAATTCTAGTTATAAAATTAAAAATATAAAGTTATGTTATTACAATTGAAGTTCAAAATTGCTGAGAAATGAACTGATAGTTTCTAAAAAAAATAAAAAAGAAGAGCGGGAGGAGAATTAGCACGCAGTGAGTAAGAAACTGAGATTCAATCATGAGGTGCTGCAAAGGGTGATGAGTGATACCTATTGATAAGACAATCTGGTTGAGATGATGATGATCAGTGATCGAGGGTTTGTTTGGAAGGAGGGAATATTTATTTATTTCGACGCAAAGGAAATTTCTTTAAAGTTTAATAAAATATATATAAATGTAAAGCTGAAAGTGGCAACGAGGGCATATTCTCGCTTAGGTTGCGAGAGGTCCGGAGTTCAATTCTCGGAATGCTCCTCTTCTGTGTTTTTTTCCACCTCAACAATTTATATTCACATTTCTTTGCCCCCCGAGGTTCGAAGCGAACAATGTTTTATCTATTTGATGTTTCAATTGTTTTAATGTACTCCGTAGAGTCTTGACATCGAATCAACTAACAGTTAACATGTTTTGAACTCAAAATTTTAAAATTTTGATGAAATATAAAACCTTTTGCGAATAATTTGATGCTTATCTCCTACTTTTAATTAAAATGTCTAAATAAAATAATAGAAATTTTTTAAAATTATTTATCTTATAATCACAAATTTTGATATCCAGTAAGTTTTGAAATAATAAAAATTAACAATATTGATTATAAAAAATATAATAATCTATTAGTTTATAATAATATTTATGAGATAAATTTTTTAAAAATAATAATATGTTAAATAATTATATATTATTTAATTATGATGAAGTAAGACATTTTATTAAATAAATATAATATTTATTGAATAAAAGGTCTCAATTTATTATAGTTAAATAACATGTAATTATTTATTTGTCTAAATTCTATTTCTATCAAATATTTTCCCTTTACAACATTTTTGGTAACAAGTTCTTGAAGACACTCCCCTCCCATCAGCATGGTTGATTTTTGTTCTTAAATAAAACTCAAAATAGTACAAGATAAATATTAAGGTTTCTTCAATAATATAAACCTCGCGTGTTAAAATCTTAATATGTGTCTTGTTTTTTACTTTTCTCTTAAGGTTAAACAAGTACCTAGAATTAAATGGATATTTTGTATCTTTTTAAAAGATAATATAATTTGAATTACAATGCATATGTAATTACTAATCTCTTGAATAAATACATCTATCTATAATAGACTAGACTTCCAACTTTCATCTTAAATAGTATATATATATATAGGTAGATGCTTTATTTAGTTGAAGAATGATAAAAAAAAATATCATCTAAAGTTTGTAAATTGTCTAGATGATATTTATTTCAAGCCTCTTTATGTGTTGTGTCTATAACTTGCTGAAGTATATATCTTTAAAGAAGTGATTGATTTTTGTAAGTATATCCCATATCTCTTAGGCAATAAATCCTGGTAAACTAATGAAATGAGTGGTTGTATAAACATGTGGCAATTATAACTCTTCATTTCATCTAAAGTTTGCAAATTGTCTAGATGATATTTATTTCAAGCCTCTCCATGTGTTGTGTCTGTAACTTGCTAAAGTATATATCTCTAAAGAAGTGATTGATTTCTGTAAGTGTATCCCATATCTCTTAGGCAATAAATCCTGGTAAACTAATGAAATGAGTGATTGTATAAATATGTGGCAATTATAACTCTTCATTTCATACAATTTGCAATTCTTTAAATTCATCAACCTTGATATGTTTAAGGCATGTCTATTAAAAAAATACAGATTTTTAAACCATTGATAGATAAGTAATTATGCATTTTTATATAAGACGAAGTTGGCTTTGGGTTTTGCAATTTGTGACTCAATATAAACCAACTCTCTCTCTCTCTCTCTCTCTCTATATATATATATATATATATATAGCCTTGATGTTGCCTTTTGTTTTTCCTTTCATGTCCACTAAAGTGTTAAAAATATTTTCAAACATGTTTTTTTTTTTTAAAATGTGTATAACATCAAGGTTATGACAGGAAAGATTGGTGTTTCAATAAGGAAGCTCCTAAAAAATTCATCGCTTTACCCTATTATGGGTCAAACCAAAATAAGAAAACTTCTACTTGCCAGATTGAAATCCAAACATAATGTCATCGTATTAAGACATTATATTATACAATTTACCGACAAATAAGTCCTTTACGTTCTTTTTGTACTTGCAATTTGTTGGCAAGAACTGTTAGTGTCAATAAAAAAAAATGTTATACCATATTTATTAATGTAAAGACCTTGCTATTTTCCATACAATATAAACATGCTAGTTTTCTATGCATGCTCTAACTAGAAACCATTCTATATGTAAAAAAAATCATTGATAGTTCATATTAAAACTACTTTCATATGAAAATCATATTTCTTTTATACATCATAACTCAAAGCCTTAATTGATTACAACTACTTCAACTCATCAATTAATAGTTATAGACAAACTTCTATATTTTGACCTAAGCTATTAGGACTACATATGACCATAAATAAAAATATAAACTCTGATATCAAACACATCCCTAATGACAAGTTGTAAACTATGAGTATCACTAGTTAATAAGAATAAAAAGCAACAAGCGACCTTAATAGATTGAATTTGTCTGTATATAACTTAAGATACACATTCTTTTATTCCAATAAAAATTAAGAATGCATCATATTAAAATGTTTATAGGCTTCACTATCAGAAGGGTTCACAATTACTATATCCATTATATCATATAAATGATACCATATCATATGCTCAACAATATTTGGTTGCATAAATAATCTTTGCAGTTTAGGTATGATTGAGAAGTATCTAAGTTTTATATGTGAGACAAGAGTCATTCCCTTACCGGTTCTAGGTTTATAATGAGCATGCCCACATGTTTTGTACTTGGCTTTAAGGTAATATAATATGCAGAAGTTTGGAGATAAGTTAATTTTTTGGTATTACAGGTTGAGTAGTTTCATCATGGATTTAACAACATAAAAGTTCTCTTTTAGCCTATTCCCTTTAGGTAAACTACTTCTCATCTATCTGATAATTCTATTATAACTGATCTCACTCAACTTTATAATCTGACTTGATGGTGAACATTTGTGTAATGACCGATAATTTACTATGATTTGTACACTCATCCTGTAATAATTAATTGGAATCTTTCAAAAGATCAAATAAACCAGGTTATGTTTGCATTACATTTCTTATCTATAATTAGACATTCACCTACATAACTTTAATTCATTCTCATCATATTAATATCCATATTCTTATAAGGATCACTATTGCATCTACAACTGCATGCACATTGCTAGAACTAAAAGTTAACCTAACCATCATTTTTATCATGATCTCATGAGGAACATATAGTTCTCTGTGTACAAACCAACACAAGTATTTCTTTATGAACTTTTAGTTTATAAAAGATGCATAATTACAACATCTAAATCTAGAAACTTTTTATGTTTACACCTCTTAAATGGACGTCTATTAGTACCTGCACTAATATTTCTTAAATTAGATAATATGTAATTAATTAAACTATGAACCCCATTATAATAATTCATCTTACACAACCAGTCAGGTGAATCTCAATACATCTATGAATGATCATCTATTATTTATATCAAACATATATAGAATATTGATGATAACTAACATGAACAAAAAATTGATATCTTCTTCCAAGTGTAGGAGTATCGAAATAATAAATAACTCAATAAGACTAGGGTTGAATTACATGGAGGTTAATTGTATAAATTATAGATAATCATAATATAACAACAACAATAGTAACAATAATAATAACAATAACAATAATAGTAGTAGTAGTAGTAGTAGAAGAAGAAGAAGAAGAAGAAGAAGAAGTAGTTAATGAGAACTTTGAGATAGAAGATTAACATAAGGGTTAAACAATGATAATAATAAATATCATGCTTAGAGGATCCACTAATGGTATAACAAACAAGTATAATATAAATTCTTATTACTCAAATGGAAACCACACAAAGAAGATTCCAATCAGATTATAAATTGTTAACATGATTATATTAGTTATCTTATTCAAATAATGTTGATACTTATAAATATTGTCAGGCATTCATGCTTATAGCTTATGTTAACAACAAATCAAGTTCCTTTTATAGCTCAAGTGTTAGTTATACCATACAGTATAAGATATGAAAGTGCTAAGCATTTGTTGTACCAAGTGTTATACAACATAAATCTAGATTAGTCATTTAATAAGCAAAGTATTAAAGAGTGAACAAGATAATAAATATAAAACATGTTAGTATCAAACATTAAAGTCCATATTAAGTTTACACTATTACTTATTCTTATACCATTAGTATAAGTTTTTCACCTTGATATAATAAACTTAACTAAACATAATGAAAGAAAAAAATAAGAAGATAAATAAGATAAAAGATAACTAAGTAAATGAATATAAATGAAAGGCATAAACAAGATATTAATGAAAATAAAACTTAAGCATTACAAAAACATAAAGAGAGAAAAACAAATGATATTGATCTAGAGATCAAGATGCCTAAATGCATGGAAAATGCCTCCTTTTATAGGCTAAAATTGAAAACTATTGATTTGATAATTAATTGATGAGTGGGTGGCCAATTCTTAACTTGGTGACAATCATTATCTTCTCTTGTCTACCTAAAACATCATTAATAACATTATAATTGGAACTATTTAAAAACATGAAAGTTATAAGAAATTGTCTTAGCTTTTCAAGAAAAAAAATAGAGGTATTTGGTCTTTTAGAACTCTAGATATGGGCTAAACACTAAACAGTGTCTCAGCTATATGACAGATTTAGACTTTTTTATTATTGCTACAATTTGGACTTGAAATGACCCTATTAAATCTTGGATTCTATATAAAAGTTGTAGGCCTATGTCTTACCTTTCCATCCATATAAAGTAAACCTAAATCTAAGATCTACAACCCTAGATATGATTCAATTACCGAACAGTGTTCCAGTTTGGATTACACCAGCATGTCTTTTCTAAACTTGGTTATTTTTTTGTTCTTTTAATTTCAGTTCTTAAACTCATCAATAAATCCTTTTATTTATGTGATAGACTTGCATTTAAAATGAATATTTACCATAAATTAAAGGTATCTTATATTATTAGGTATATTATTATAAAACATGCTTTAGTTAAGGAATGAATATCCTAAAATAATAGGAAATGAATTACATGCTTTCAATAGGTTGTGTGTCCAAGACAACAAAATCCACAGGATAAGATGAATTCATCGACTTGTACTAACATATTTTTTACTATTCCTCTAGGCACTTTTACAAATCTATCGGCAAGTAAAAGAGTTACAGAAGTTGGTTTTAACTCACCTAGATTAAGGCTATGAAAGATTGAATATGGAAGTAAATTTACACTAGCTTCAAGATCAAGTAAGACTCTTTTAATTTTATGTTATCTAATAAAGCAAGAAATTATAGAACAAACAAGGTCTTTATATTTCAAAGTATTATTATTTTGAAGAATGACACTTACTTATTCATCTAAAAAGACTTTTTTTTTTCACATTCAGTTTTCTCTTCACAGTGCATAGATCTTTCAAAAATTTAGCATAGGAAGGAACCTGTTTAATAATATCTAGTGAAGGTATATTGATCCTTACTTGTTTAAAAGTTTCAAAGATTTTAGAGTTGTGATTTACTTTTTTTTTTGTTTTGTCATGACATAAGAAAATGGAAGGTTGGCAAGGAATTAATCTTTTCTTTGTAATTTTCAAATTTAACCCCTTCCTTACCTTCAGAGATTGACTCATCATTTTTCTCATAAGATTCAAGAGTGAGTTTTTTAATAACCTTACAATTGCGAAGAATAGTGACTAATTGACTTGATTCATGTGTTGACTTCCGAAACTACTTGCATTTGTGTTATATTGCCCCTTGAGATTTTGTTTTGGTTGAGATGAAAACTTATCTTTCTCTTGAAAACTAAAAGCAAATGTTAATTTTGCAAGAACATTTTTAAAATCTATCATGTTTTGAGCAAGTTGAGTATTGATTGTCTCTTGCTTTTTAATGAATGCATGCAATGTTTCCTCAAGATTTCTTCTAGGAGGTGGAGCATATCCATGAGAATTTGGAAAATTATGATGTACTTAAAACAGTGGTTGTGAAGTTTGTACATTGTTATTATCACTCTTTCAACTGAAATTTTGATGATTTCTCTAACTAGAATTGTATATTTGCGAGTATAGATTATGGTTAGAACTAGCTCTCTAGGTATATTGGTCCTTTCTAAATAAAAATTTTAGAGATTTTTTACTGGTGATTTGTATAAATTATCATTTGAGGATAAACAATTAAATAATATATGATTTGTAATAATTTAGCTTTTAAAAATTATTCAAAGTAAAAAAAAATCAAATTATCAAGTAATAAATCCTTAAATAACTTTAAATATATCTGATCCTAAAAACTCCCAACTATTTTTGCTATTGTCTGATATTAAAAAAACGCAACAACTCCCTGTAAGTAAACTCTCCGATCATGTCTTACAATTTTCTTTTCTTGCGTGCGTTAGTTACTTAAGCCCCCCTCGTTTTCCTTAATTAGCTGGAATAGCAAGTAAAAAGTTGTCTATTTTGCTAATAATTAATTAATTTTCATATGTTTTTAGAGTTGCTGTTATGTTGCAGCCATATCTTTTCATGCTACTGCTGGTTTTTCTGGTTACCCTCTTGAAATTTATTTCTGCTTTAGCAGCCTTGCCAAGTTTCTAGGATTATGTCTATCTATTTCTTGTCATGATATAAGAAAATTAAGCCACCATAATAAAACAAGGTAGTTGAATAGTAATTAATCATGATGATACTTGAGCGATAGCTTTCCATAACTTCTGCTGCTGCTGCAAATGCTGCTACTTGAGTTGTTTATGTTACTTTTGAAATACCTACTACAACTGTTACAACTATTACTAGTATTTTTATTTTGAGCTAAGTATGAAAAAATAAAAAAAATTTACTTACCATTTTATAATATATTTTTACCATATAAGTTTACATTGTATTCCCGTGTTTTGTCAAAAATATGTTCTTGACAACCTTACAGTAGAGGACTTAATAGATGCTGGTTTAAAGTTCTATTGACACAGAGCAGACTTGCATTCCATGCAAGTTATTCCTATATGATGTGGTATTAAGAGGCAGAAATACTGTCTTAACCAGTGTTTTGCAGGCCAGCAGCGATGCCCTTCATGGTTAAAATAAGGGTGTCTTCCAGGCCTGGTGCGTACTCACTTGTAGGGTTAAGCTTCACAAGCTCTGCAGCCGGTTTGGTCGATTCCATGTAATCTTTTGACAAGTGTGGCCTTACTGTCACATGGTAGTCAGGATCACGAATTTGCTTCAAAGTGTAGGCTTGGCAAACATTAAGGGTTGTGATATATGCATCGCGAAGACGAAGCCTCTGCTTCAAGTATGGGTCTCCTTCAAGGAGGTCTTTATGCCCGGCAATCTGCAAGCACATAAACATAATGGATTTATTCACAGGTGGATCCAAGCCACGTCAAAGAATTGTGGCAATAGGTACTCAGACACAGAACAAGGTTGGATCTAGAAATGTTCAGAAGGGAGAACAAATCAAAGGATTTTGAGTAATTTATATAATTTGCTCTCTTACACTAATGGTTTATCCCCATACCTGGAGGAGGAAGAGCTTATTTTCTTCATAGTTTGCTCTCAAGCGGTCTCCGAAAGGTCGCAGTTCTTCTGACACTAGGAGCTTGTCATACAAAGCAGCGATTCCTGGACCTCCCTTGGCAAAAACCATCTCAACTAAGTCGATTGTGACTCTGAAGAAAGGCCACTGATTGTACATCTCCTGGAGCGTGTGGAGATTTTTTATATCCTTCTGAATCACATGCTTAAATGCTGCTCCAAAGCCAAGCCAAACTGGTAGATGAAACCTTGTCTGGGTCCAAGCAAAGATCCATGGGATTGCTCGAAGTGATTCAATGCCGCCACTTGGCTTCCGTTTTGATGGTCGACTGCCAATGTTCATCCGACCATACTCCAACTCTGGTGTTGCCTGCATCGTGGAAATTCCGAACACCAGATAAGGGAAATATGTCCTTCAGCACAATAGTTCCAAACAGTGAAAATGAAGGATCCACAAACTATTTCAAACGTCATACACTAAATTACTGAATTTTGTAGGAGTTTTAATGAGGTTAGGCTATAACACTGTAACATTTAAATACTCAGATAAGGGAAAGGAGAAGGAAAATATCCAGTTCGCTAATCACAAGAATAATTCAAGACATGGTCATTTGATTTTCTGCTATTTCAAATTAGAATAATATAGAAATGAATAATAGCTATGCCATAACAAGTCTTTCCTAATGAATTGATAAGGGTATTAGAGTTTTGTTGCTGTGATCAGATTGAACAGATTTGTAGGAGTAATGACAATGCTGGGTTAAATACTTACAAGGCGGAAGTATTCAACAAAACGAGGTTCTTGGAAGACTATGGACCGGTATTCTTTTGTCGCAACAATTGCCATCTCATCCATGAGAGCACGCCATTCTGATTTTGGCGAGACCGGAGGATGCATTCCATGCTCAAGTGTAGCAGCTGTAAAACGCTGGAGCGTTCTGAAACACAAGTGCTCTTCACCAAAGCACTTTTCAATAACTTCTCCTTGAACAGTCACACGAAGTGATCCATGAATGGTGTCCGGTGGTTGAGATAATATAGCGAGATGGGTAGGCCCTCCACCTCTTCCAACTGTCCCTCCTCGGCCGTGGAACATGTTTAGCTTAACCCCATATTGCTTCGCCACCTTCACAAGCTCTTCTTGAGCCTTGTACAGCTGCCAAGCAGCAGAGAGACGCCCAGCATCCTTTCCTGAATCTGAGTACCCTATCATGACTTCTTGCTTCCCCTTGATCCGGTCTCTATACCAATTTATTGAGAAGAGACAAGCCATAGCAGCAGGAGCAGCTTCAAGATCAGCCAGCTTTTCAAACAATGGAACAACCCTAAGTGGTTGTTGGACATGACATTCACGTTGTAACAGTTCAACAGCAAGTACATCAGAAGGGCTCGTGGCCATTGAGATTATATAAGCACCAAAGTTGTCAGGAGGAAGTTCTGCAATGACATGAAACGTGTCCAGCACATCAGCAATTTCTTCAGTTTTGGGAAGATCAGGTCCAAAAAGAGGACGTTTGCCACGGAGCTCAGATAAGAGCCATTCCCTCCTCTGCTCCTCAGACCATTCTCGATAGGATCCAATGCCCAAGTGCTTTGTGATGGCATCCAGAACATCAGTGTGCCTGTCAGATTCCTGCCGGATATCAAGTCTGACTAGTGAGAGTCCAAAGGTAGAAACTTGCCGTAAGAAATCAAGAAGGCTTCCGTCTGCAATTGGTCGATCACCACAGGCACAGAGTGATCTGTAGCAGAGTTCAAGAGGCTCGAGGATCTACAAGAATAAAAACCAAAATCAGTAAAAAGGGATTTCTTTCATCTGCAGAATTATAGCACCTGCAATTAACAAGTGGAAATTTGAGAACAAAAAATGATATCGGTGAGATTGGTAGGCATGTATCATCCAAATTATACCTTACAGCAAGACTGCAATAAAGTTACCATAACAGTCTATTTCCTCAAACTGAAAGTAATTGACAAGAAAAGGACCTGCTCAGCATTAGTGAAAGTTGAATCCTCAGGAATGTCAGATTTCCCATTGGCTAGTAACTGACGAGAGCGTTCGCGGGTGTTGTACAGCTTGTCCCTTACATTTCCGAGAACAACACGATATGGCTCATTTGGATGGATCTGTTTCCAAAATTCTGTTCTCATAACCCATGTAAGAAAAAAAAAAAAACCCAGAAGCTCTTTATAAATCAAATAAACTGTAGAAAAAAAATTGATCAAACGAATTTAAAATACATCAAATGATATTGTTTTTTGACTGAGTTTGAATATAGTAGGAAACTTCTGGTAAGGCAGGCGCGTAATGTTTCATGAAATTGCTGTCACATTGCCATGCGTAGACTACTTACATTCCAGATCTCTACATTTTCAAACATCCTTAAAAGGAGAGTTAATAAATACCTATGTAGTGTTTCGCATATCTTTTTGAAGATGAATGAAGTTCATCTGCTCGAACACGAAGTTCTTCATTGCAGCGCCACATAGACAACTGTAAATGAAATCAAACAAACCGATAGCAAAAATGGCATTATTGTACCCTGAAGACTACTGTACACAATTTTCGTAATACCTCAAACATAAGATCCTCTATTTGGGAGAAAAAGAGATTAGCAGCCATCATCCTAGCTAGTAAGCAAACATCTCGTGTAACTTCAGGAGTTACACGTGGATTTCCTGCAAACAATATAAAAAACAATAAAATAGGCAGATATTATCCATGGAATGTACGCTACTCGTAGAGGGGAAAGGAAAATGAAGTAATTTTATGGTGATTAGTAAGTAAATAGTAGTATTTTACTAGATATTCTCTAGTTACCATAAAATATTTCATGAAAAATAAAACTCTTGAGCAACTTCCTTGAATGGATTTGCTATGGAAACAAAAAAAAATAAGAGGGGGGCTTGAAGTTTTAATCATGTTATAATAATAAATAAATAAATAGAAAACAAGTCCGAGGACATAGTTTCTAATGGTTTGTTTTCGTGATTTCTTGAGGTCGCATCGCAATGAACCCAAGCGATGGATTCTTTATCAAGACTCGTTAATGCTAGGGTGCTCAGCTAAATGGAATGAATTTGCTATAAATGGGATAGCAATAAACCATTGAAGACAGCAAGGACACACACCGTCACGATCCCCACCCATCCAAGAAGAGAATTGGATGACGGGGGCATTATAAGGAACGCGTTCTTTTATTCCAATGTTCTTCAATGCTGTGTCAACCCTCCGCAGGAACTTCGGAACACCCTTCCAAATTGTCTCATGGAAGTAGCTCATTCCCGCCCTCATTTCATCTTGTGGAGTTGGGGGAGTCCTTCGGATCTCATCAGTGCGAAATGCAGCTTGGATCTACATGAGGTAGAAGCAATGTAATTTACGCTCATTCTAAACAAACAAAGTTGCACACAGCCATCATTATTGTCTTGACTAAGATCCAATAAGTTAATGCAAAAGGAGGCTACAGGCATTCAAGAAGTGTAATTGCATTGATTAAACAGACATAAACAGCCACATGATCTTGAAATTGAAAGGGCTTCATTTCCTAGCCACATTATCTGGAAGAATATTTAGATCAATAAAAAGGCATGACGCTGGATTCCGTTATCCAATTCTATGGTACTGATCTTTCACTGGAGTGATGCATTTATAATTGCCTTTTTAACCTGTTCTATTGGGCCAGAAATATAATCAAGCCAGATTACGAAGTAATGCATAGCCAATTGGCATCTAGATACCTCTCTTTGTAAAGCCTCATCAAGTTCCTGTTTATCATATGGAGTAATGTCCTCGGCATACAACTGAGTCAGACAATTCCGTATCCTGAATGCATGAAAAAACGAGGCAATATCATCAACAAAAGAAAATTGACAGCAAGGTGGCATCTAGCATGGCATGACATCTTTGAAGCATTGCCATGCTAACCTAACTCCACCAGAACCGACCCATCACTCAAGGTCAGCTCATCTCAAGAAACGTTGCATTTCTAACACATTTATCACTTGAAACACACCTTGCATGCTTTTGAAGCAAGGATCTACGGACAGATTGAGTAGGATGTGCAGTTAGGACCAAATCCACAGTCTGATTCTTCAAAGCTTCAAAAACTTCCTCTGGCGACTTGTTCAACTGCCCCACAAGTCTATTGAGTGTCTCCTCAATATCTGATTCAGTTGTTGCGGAATTCTCATCAGCAAAATCTCCCTTCTTTAACTTAATCCTTCGTCTATAAGCAATCTGAACCTCCTCGGCTAAGTTTGCCAGATTAAGCATGTGAGAGAACGATTTTGTAACAACAATCGAGTCCCCAGGATCCAAACTCGTTATCACTCTCCCAAGTTCCTCCAACTTCTGAGGGTCATGCATTGCCTCGTACTCTGCTGAAAGCTCGTAACAGTCATGAACCTAGCAAGTCAGCACCATACTTAGAATTAACAACGAACTGGAGCAACTGTAAGAAAAAAGAAAAAAAAAACACGATGAATATACTACTGCAAAAACAAGAAGAACAAGAAGCAAGTACCGTTTCTCTGATATCCTGGCCATGCAAATCCTGCAATATATCAAGAAACCGATCCAATAACAAAGCATCATACTCCACCAACTTGTCATCCTCAGAGACCTTCCCTGGTGCCAACAGCCTCAACTGTGCATCTATCGATGCCATCTTCTGCAAATTCCTATCTGCGCGAATAAACAAACAAACAAATATGCTATGTTCTTGGCTTGGCCTATTCTGTTACTTGAAGACTCTTTTATAGCAACATCCCAACAAACATACAGAAAAAATTAATGAGTGTAGAGTTGAAAGGAGATAATAGATAGAGAGCAAAGTGAATCTCGTGAGATTTTTTACAAACCAATTACCTACCACCAACCAAAAGAAGAAGACCGCGTAGGTTCGTAGACAACGGGTAAGTTATGATCTCAACACATGAAAGCCACCCAAAAAAACCACATATACCTGCTTTACATTTTGTCGCACGTGAGGGACGCTAAAATACCCGTTTCTACTTCCAACATTAGAAATAGTTCTCCGGTGGGTTCTTTCGAAAATCACGATCTACTTTGTCTCTTCATGTTCATCTCATCTACATGGGTAATTATCCAAGAAAATTTCAAAATGATAGATGTTTTGTATTCCAAATTTTTTTCATTGTATAAATGTGGATTTTCCTTTGATATAGGAAATACATCTTTTCAAGTTGATTCTAATTTTTTTTCCCCTCAAACCCTTCTCCTAAATTTTTAATTTTGTCACTGGGAATAACAATTTTTTTATTTGATTTATTTGAACACTTGCCCTTATTCATTCGATCTCAATAACAAAAAAATCTCATGGATAGCTTCTAATGCAAACAAATAAATTAGATTCTCAATTTAGCAATGAAACACATTTTTGATTGGAGGATTGAAAAATATGTTGGGAATTTGTTTTACCTTGCCAATTGAGAACTTACAACACTACTATAAAATCTATAAATACAAATAAAATTATTGATATATTTTTTTTGTGGTATTTTAAGGTGATATTTATGAACTGATTTTTTTTATTGCTAACTCTATTTATACTTACCGAGGGAATTCCAATCATAATAAAAGGAATTTAAAAAAATCAAATAGTATGATGACGTGTAAGTTTTATGGATGATATTACTAATAAAATTATAGTTGAATTCAAACAAGGATGTCCATATAATGACATGTTACTTATACTGATAAAATTACTGACAGAGTGATTATAACTTAAAAAATACATTTTTATCAAGATCTTATATCATCATTTTGCACTTAAACTATCAATAACTCCTTAACTAAAACATATTTTATAATAACATATCTAATAATATAAGATACCTTTAATTTATGGTAAATGCTCATTTTAAATGTAGGTCTATTACATAAATAAAAAGGATTGAATGATGAGTTTAATAACTAAAATTAAAAGGACAAAGAGATAGCCAAACTTAGAAAAGAGATGTCGGTGAAGTTCAAATCAAAACACTATTCGATAATTGAGTTATATCTGGAGTTGTAGATCTTGGATTTATGTCTATTTTATATGGATGAAAAGGTAAGATATAGACCTACAACTTTTATATGGAGCCCAAGATTTAATAAAGTCATTTTCAAGTTCTAATTGTAGCAAAAATGAAGAAATCTGAATGTGTCTTGTAGCTCAAACACTATTCAGTGTTTGACTTATATTTGGAGTTCTAAAAGTCCAAATGATCTCCAATTTTTTTTTTTTGAAAAGCTGAGACAATTGGCTACAACTTTCATGTTTCAAGTGGTTCCAATTCTAACTTTATCAATGATGTTTTGGGTAGACAAAAGAAGATAAGGATTGTCACCAAGTCAAGCATTGACTGCCCACTCATCAATTAGTCATCAAATTAATAGTTTTCAATTTGGGCCTATAAAAGAAGGCATTTTCCATGCATTTAGGCATCTTGGTCTCCAGATTAAGATCATGCTTTTGCTTTCTCTCTTTGTGTTTTTGTAATGCTTAGGTTTTTTTTCATTAATATCTTATTTATGCCTTTAATTTTCTTTTCTTTACTTAGTTAACTTTTATCTTATCTAAATTATTATTATTTTATTTGTTTGTTTATTTTTTTTCTTTTATTATGTTTAGTTAAGTTTATTATGTCAAGGTAAAAAAGTTACACTAATACTGTAAGAATAAGTATAGTGTAAACTCAACATGAACCTTAATGTTTGATACTAATATATTTTGTATTTATTATCTTGTTCACTCTTTAATATTTTGCTTATTAAATGACTAATCTAGATTAATGTTGTATAACACTTGATACAACAAATACTTGACATTTTCATAGCCCATATTGTATGGTATAACTAATATCTGAGCTATAAAAGGAACTTGATTTGTTTTTAGCATAAGTTATAATCATGAATGCCTGATGAGATTTATATATATTAACATTAATCGAATAAGATAACTACTATAATTATGTTAATAATTTATAATCAGATTGAAATCTTCTTTGTGTGTGGTTTTCAATTAAATAATAAGAGTTTATACTATACTTGTTCGATATACTATTAGTGGATCCTTTAACCTTGACATTTGTTGTTATCATTGTTTAATCCTTATGTTAATCTTTTATCTCAAAGTTCTCATCAACTTTTTCTTTATTATTATTATTATTATTACTACTACTACTACTACTATTATTACTATAACTACTACTACTACTACTACTACTATTACTAGTATTATTATTGTTATTATTATTGTTGTATTATTGTTATCTATAATTTATACAATTAACCTTCATGTGATTCGACCATGGTCTTACAGGGTTATTTATCACTTGACACTCCTGCATTTGGAAGAAGATATCAATTTTTTGGTCATGTCACGGAGCGACAAAAAAAAAACAATTCATCAGCAATTCCATTGCTAAGAATTAATATTTGACCTGGCTATCGACTCTCCCCTCTCTTATTTCACCTTCTTTCCCTTTGCAACTATACAAACAGCCCCCCCACATCCCTCCTCATCTCTAAACAACTCATTCTTCTTCATCTTTTTCAATCACAACATTTGTGTTTTGATTGAAATTTTATTACAGATTTTTCATTTTAAGTAAGTAAATCTACCATTTTTTTTAAATTTAAACACAATTTTAAAATGTCAATTTTTTTATTGTATATTTTTGTAATATGTGTATTTTGTTTAAGTTTTTACTTGTTTTATTGTTTTTTCTCAAACAAACTTGTTGTATTGATTCATGATTATGTAAATGTTATGGTTTGTTTTAGATTTTATAAAATTATATTTGTTTGTAAATTATTGAAACTTATGTTGAATTACCTACTTAAGTGTGTTGTGATAAAATAAATAATTATTTCTTTAACGGCTCTATTTTATATTTTGTTAATTTTATTGCTGAGTTGTAATTTTCATAAATGAATGTGTACAAATTCATATATATGTTGATCATTGATAATGAATTAAGAGAAGTATGAAAGTAGGTAGGATAATCTTGAGCTAAACCAATATTTTTACAAATTTATTCTCTTAACATAGTTAATTAATACATGATATCATCATTATTTGATATAGGTTTGATAGATTTAGTCATGGATGATTATTTATAAATATATGAGGATTCACCCCAAGAAATACAGAGGATGAATTATTATAATGGAATTCAGGGTTTTATTAATTATGCAACATCTATTATGAGAAATATTAGTAAAGTCGGTATAGGGTTTCCATGCAAGAGGTGTAAAAATAAAAAATTTCTCGATCCAAATGTTGTAACAATATATCTTCTACACAAAGAGTTCGTGGAGTAATACTTGTGTTGGTATGCATACAAAGAACCATTTATTCCTCACGAGACTATGGTAGAAAGGATAATTAAGTTAACTTCTAGTGCTACCATTATGCATGTAATTATAAATGACAATAGTAATCCTTATAGAACTTTGATTATGGATGTGATGAGAATGAATTAGGGTCATGCTAATCAATCTATAATTGTAGATGAAAAACCTAATATAGATACTACCAAATTTTTTAATCTTTTGAAAGATTCTAACGAACCATTATAAGATAACTGCACAAATTATAGTAAATTACCGGTGACATAATCACAAAGTTGATGTCTTATCCCAAGTGCAGGAGTGTCAAAGTAAAATAACCCGGTAAGACTGGGGTCGAACCACAGAGAGGTAAATTATATAAATTACAAGTAAAGAAAAAGATTTGAAGAAAATAATAACAGAAAAAGAGTTAAAGAAAGTTTTGGGATGTGATATTGATGTAAGGATTAAACAAAAACAAAATATATGTCAAGGTTATAGGATTCACTAATGGTATTTTAAATAAATATAATATAAACTCTTTTTATTACTCAACTAGAAACCACACACAAAAGAGGTTCCAATCGGATGATTTCTCGTTATTAGCTCATTATAAATTACTAATATGATCATATTAATCCTTTTATCTAAGTAACATCATACTTATAAATATCATCAAGCATTCATTTTACTAGTTTATGCTAACAACAAATCAAGTTCCTATCATAATAATGATGTCAATTGAAGACTATGAAAGATCAAGCATTTGATGTACCAAGTATTATACAACACAAATCTAAATTAACCATTTAATAAGCAAGGTATTAAGAATTAGTAAGATAAAACATGTTAATAACAATCTTTCCTGGATAAAAACATTTAAAACCTATATTGAGTTTATATTATACCTATTCTAACACCATTAGAGAAACCTTTTCACCTTAACATAATTAACTTAGCTAAACATTAAGAAGGAGAAAAACATAAATAAACAATATAAGAACATAAACATAATATAAGCTAACTAAGTATAGGAAAGGAAATAAAAGAGCATAAACAAGATATTACTATAGCATGAAAGAAAACTTGAACATTACAAAGATGTAGAGAGAAGCAAGAAGATAACTTTGATTTGAAAATTAATATGACTAAATACATGGAAAATGCCTCTTTTTATAGGCTAAGTTTCAAAACTATTGATTGATTAAATAATTGGTAGGCATCCATCGATTTGGTGGCTGGTTTTTGACATTAATGGCTACTGTTTTTTTTATATTATGGGCTAATTATTGATATTGTTGGCTGACAAAAATATCATTACTAACATCAGAATTATAGCCAAATGAATTATAGAAGTTGTGGGCAATTATCTTAGCTTTATAATGAAAAAAAAAAAACCAGAGCTCATTTGGACTTTTAAAACTCAAGATATAAGCAAAAAATCGAATAGTGTTTGAGCTGCAGGACAACTTCTAACGTCTTCATTGTTGCTAAGATTTGAACTTGAAAATGGCAGAATTGAGTCTTTGAGTCCATATAAAAGTTGTAGGTCTATATCTTACCTTTCCATCCATATAAAATGGACCTAAATCTAATATCTACAGCTCAAAATATAATTCAATTACCGAACGGTGTTCGAGTTTGGAATGCACTAGCAACACTTTGCTAAGTTTAACCTTCCTTTTATCCTTTCAATTTCAATCCTTAAACTCATCAATCAATCCTTTTATTTATGTAATAGACCTGTATTTAGAATGAACATTTACCATGAATTAAAGGTATATTATATTTTTAGACTTACTAATATAAAATATGCTTTTGTTAGGGAATTTAATGATACTTTAGATGCAATATGATGATATAAATCCTTAATGAGAATGCACTTTTAAGTACTAATCAATCGGCTGTTGGATAAATGTTTACTTTCAAGTTGGATTATAAGTTGAGTTAGACCGATTATGATAAAGTTATTGAATGGGTGAGAAGCATTTTACTTAAAGGAAACAACATAAAAGAGAACTTTTATACTATTAAGTCTATGATGAAACCCTTCAGTCTAGGTTACAAGAAAATTAACATGTGTTCAAACTTCTGCATGTTGTGCTATCTTGAAAATGCTAAGTTGATCGAGTATAGGACATGTGGACATTTCTATGATAAACCCTGAGCTAGTAAGGAAAAGACTCTTGTAGCATATAAAAAACTTATATACTTTCCAATAACTCTTAAACTGTAGAGGTTACACATGTCACCAAAGACTACTAAGCACATGTTATGACACCAATCACTTCATGTAGTGGATAGAGTGATGTTGCATCCTTTTGATAGTGAAGTATAGAAACACTTTAATAATGTGCATGCTTACTTTTCAACTGAATCAAGGAACATACATCTTGGGTTATGTATAGATGAATTTAATCCATTTAGGACATTTGCTGCTCATTATTCTTGTTGGGTGGTTATACTTATAGTTTACAACTTGACACTAAAGATGTGTATGAGGTCACAGTTCATATTTTTATCTACGGTCATACTTGATCCTAATAGTTTAGACCAAAATATAGATATTTATCTTCGATTATTGATTGATAAGTTAATGCAGTTATGGACCTCAAAAGATTTGACTTATGATATATTAACGAAACATAATTTTCTAATCAAGGCATCCTTAATAAGGGCTATCAATTATTTTTCAATTTATAGAATGGATTTTGGTTAGAGCACACATAGAAAACTATCAAGTCCATACCGCA
Organism: Populus ilicifolia; assembly: GCA_015708895.1. Taxonomy (NCBI): domain Eukaryota; kingdom Viridiplantae; phylum Streptophyta; class Magnoliopsida; order Malpighiales; family Salicaceae; genus Populus; species Populus ilicifolia. Next base: position 40,660 of record SRLM01000120.1, on the reverse strand, counting down.
TGGAAAATAACAAGACATTCATGCTAATAAATGGGGGTAAAATATTTTTTTTATTGCTAGTGAGGTTTCTTGCCAAGAGATCATAGGTACAAAAAAAACATAAATGACTTTTTTGTTGGCAGAGTTGAAAAGGATGTTGCATCCCTGTGTCTTTCTAGTGAATAATTACATAACGTGGTCTCTAAATATGGTGACATTGTATTTGGTTTCCAATTCGGTAAGTTGAAGTTTCTTGGTTTTGGTTTGATCTAAAATTAGCTGAAACAAAATATTTTTTAGGATTTTTTTTATTGAAAGACCAATCTTTTTTACCATAACCTTGATGTTATGCATATAGAAAATAACAATTTTGAGTATATTTTTAACACAGTCATGGAAAAGAAGGGGAAGACAAATGACAATATCAAGATTATAATAAATATAACATTGTTTTGTCACTATAAAAATATGAAGTTGGTTTATTGATTGATACTTAAAAGTGTATTTTTATCATCATTTTACACTTGAAGTATTAATAACTCCTTAACTAAATCATGTTTTATAATAATATATCTAATAATATAAGATACCTTTAATTTAAGGTAAATGTTCATTTTAAATGCAGGCCTATCATGTAAATGAAAGGATTGATTGATAAATTTAAGAATTGAAATTGAAAGGAAAAAGAGATGGCCAAACTTAGAAAAGAGATGTCGATACAGTCCAAAGTAGAACACTGTTCAGTAATTGGATCATATCTAGAGCTATAGATCTCAAATTTAGGTCAACTTTATATGGATGGGAAGGTAAGACATAGGCTTACAACTTTCATATGGGGCTCAAGATCTAAAAAGATCATTTTCAAGTTCAAATTAGCGCAACAACAAAGAAGTCTGAATCTGTCCTCCAGCCCGAGTATTGTTTAGTATTTTGGTCATATCTGGAGTTTTAGAAGTTGAAATGATCTGAATTTTTTACACAAGAAAGCTTAGACAATTTCCTACATGTTTAAGTGGCTCCAATTTTGACGTTATCAATGACTTTTTGGGCAAACAAAAGAAGATAAGGATTGTCACCAAGTGAAGAGTTGGCCACCTACTCATCAATTAGTCAAATCAATAGTTTCCAATTTTGGCCAATAAAAGGAGGCATTTGCCATGCATTTAGGCATCTTGGTTTCCAGATCAAGATCAAGCTCTTGCTTTCTCTCTTTGTATTTCTTGTAATGTTTATGCTTGGCTTTCATTAATATCAAGTTTATGTCTTTCAATTCCTTTCCTTTCCTTTGTTAACTTTTGTCTTATTTATGTTCTTATTTTGTTTATTTATTTTTCTTTCTTTCATTATGTCTAGCTAAGTTTATTATATCAAGATGAAAAGGTTACACTAATGGTGTAAGAATAAGTATAGTATAAACTTAATATGGACTTTAATGTTTGATACTAACATGTTTTATATTTGTTATCTTGTTCACTCTTTAATACTTTGCTTGTTAAATGACTAATCTTGATTTATGTTGTATAACACAACAAATGTTTGGCACTTTCATAGCCCGTATTGTATGGTATAACCAACACCTGAGCTATGAAAGGAACTTGATTTGTTGTTAATATAAGTTATAATTATGAATGCTTGATGAAATTTAGAAGTATTAGCATTAACTGAATAAGATGACTAATGTAATCATGTTAACAATCTATAATCCGATTGAAACATCCTTTGTGTGTGGTTTCCAATTGAACAATAAGAGTTTATACTATACTTGTTTGTCATACCATTAGTGGAACCTTTAACCTCTAATCTTGATATTTGTTATTATCATTGTTTAATCCTTACATTGATATTCCATCTTAAAGTTCTCATTTTTTTTTCTTCTTCTCCATCCCTTTCTTTATTACTGCTACTACTACTACTACTATTTCTATTAGTGTTGTTGTTGTTGTGATTACTATTATTGTTGTTTATAATTGTCATTTATAATTTGTACAATTAACCGCCCTGTGGTTCGACCCCGGTCTTGCCGGGTTATTTATTACTTTGACACTCCTACACTTAGAAGAAGATATTAATCTTTTAGTTATGTCATTTATTATGGGTCACTAGTCGTAAAGTGATTAGTATTTAAAAGTGTATTTTTATCAAGGTTTTATATTATTATTTTGCACTTGAAGTATCAATAACTCCTTAACTAAAGCATGTTTTATAATAACATATCTAATAATATAAGAACCTTTAATTTATGGTAAATGTTTATTTTAAATACAGGTTTATCCATAAATAAAAGGATTAATTGATGAGTATAAGAACTAAAATTAAAAGGACAAAGAGATGACCAAACTTAGAAAAGAGATACCGGTGCAGTCCAAACTAGAATACTATTCGGTAATTAGATCATATCTGGACTTTTAGATCTTATATTTAGGTTTACTTTATATGGATGGAAAGGTAAGATATAGGCCTACAACTTTTATAGGAGCCTAAGATTTAAAAAAAGTCATTTTCAAGTTCAAATTGTAACAATAACGAAGAAGTCTGAATTTATCTTGCAGCCCGAACATTGTTCAGTATTTGGCCCATATCTGGAGTTCTAGAAGTCCAAATACCTCTATTTTTTTCCTCAAAATCTTAGTCAATTTTCTACAACTTTCATGTTTTCAAGTGGTTCCAATTCTAACATTATCAATGATGTTTTGGGCATATAAAAGAAAAAAAGGATTGTCACCAAGTTAAGAGTTGGCCATCCACTTATCAATTAGTTATCAAATCAACAGTTCCTAATTTTGTCCTATAAAAGGAGGCATTTGCCATACATTTAATATCTTGTCTATGCCTTTCATTTTCTTTTCTTAGTTAGCTTTTATCCTATTTGTGTTCTTATCTTGTTTATTTATGTTTTTCTCTTTTATTATATTTAGCTAAGTTTACTATGTCAAGGTGAAAAGGTTACACTAATGGTGTAAGAATAAGTATAGTGTAAACTTAATATGAACTTAATGTTTTATACTAACATGTTTTGTATTTATTATGTTGTTTGCTTTTAATACTTTGCTTGTTAAATTGTTAATCTAGATTTATGTTGTATAACACTTGGTACAACAAATATTTGACACTTTCATAGCCCATACTGTATGGTATAATCGACACCTGAGCTATGAAATAAACTTGATTGAATGCCTGACATTATTTACAAGTATTAGCTTTAATTGAATAAGATAACTAATGTAATAATGTTAATAATTTATAATTTGATTGGAACCTCCTTTGTATATGGTTTCTAATTGAATAATAAAAGTTTATTAACATTAGTTATAATCATGAATGCCTGACAATATTTACAAGTATTAGCTTTAATTGAATAAGATAACTAATGTAATAATGTTAATAATTTATAATTTGATTGGAACCTCCTTTGTATATGGTTTCTAATTGAATAATAAAAGTTTATACTATACTTATTTGACATACCATTAGTGGATTTTCTAACTTTGACATTTGTTATTATCATTGTTTAATCCTTTCATTAATCTTCCATCTCAAAACTCTTTTCTTCTTCTTTTTCTTTGTTACTATTACTATTATTATTACTACTACTATTATTGTTGTTATTATTATTGTTGTATTATTGTTATCTATAATATATACAATTAACCTCTTTGTGGTTTGACCTCGGTCTTGCCGAGTTATTTATTACTTCGACACTCCTACCCTTGGGAGAAGATATCAATCTTTTAGTCATGTCACAAAACCCAAAGTAAACTTTGCTTTAGAGAAGAATACATAACTACTAGTCTACCAATGATTTAAAAGTTTGTGTTTTCTTAATGGACGTGCTCAAACATATCAAGGTTGGTTAATTTAGAGGATTACAACTTATATGAAATGAAGAGTCATGACTGTCATATGTTTATACAAATACTCATTTTATTAGTTTATCGTGATTTATTGTCAAATGGAATATAGATGTAGTCACGAAGATCAATTATTTTTCTAAAGATATATGCTTCAGCAAGTTGTTGACATAACATATTGAGAAGCTTCAAATGAATATCATCGAGACAATATGCAAACTTGAAATGATATTTCCTTTATTATTTTTTACCCGATAGAGTATCTACTTATACATTTACTGTATGAGGCAAACATTGAAGGCTTGGTCTGGTATATATTAATTTATCCATATGAAAGGTTAAAGATTACACACACAATGTAATTAAAAATGTATTTTCCTTATTTATGTTAATTGAAAACATTTGTTTAATTCTATATAGACTTGTTCAACTTGAAAAAAACAAGGCACATGTTGAGGTTTTAATATATGGGGCTGATTGATACTTAAAAGTGTATTTTTATCAAGGTTTTATATTATTATTTCATACTTGAAGTATCAATAACTCCTTAATTAGAGCAAGTTTTACAATAACATGTCTAATAATATAAAATAGCTTTAATTTATAGTAAATACTTATTTTAGATGCAGACATATCTTATAATTCAAAAGATTGATTGATGTGATTAATATTAAAAGTTAAAGGACAAAGAAAAGACGAAGCTTAGAAAAGAGAGATGTTGATTCAATTCAAACTAGAACATTATTTAGTCATTAAGTAATATCTAGAGCTATAGATTTGAATTTTAGTTTGATTTATATAGATAAAAAGCTAAAATATAGATCTAAAACATTCATAAAGAGTCCAAAACTCAATTTTGCTGTTTAGAAGTTCAAATCTTAGTATTAAAAGAGAAGTCTGAATCTATCATGTAGCCTAGATGTTATTTAGTGTTCAGCCCATGTCTCGAGTTCTAGAAGTCTAAATACATCTTCTTCTTTTTTTGTTGGAAAACTAAGATAATTTCCTAGAATTTTCATGAAGGCTATATGTTCAAATTTTGATGTTATCAATGATACTTTATTTAGACAATAAGATAAGGATTTGCATAAAGTCAAGAGGTGGTCACTCATTCAACAATTAGTCATCAAATCAAAAATTTCAAATTTTGGCCTATAAAAGAAGGCATTTGTCATGTATTTAGGCATGTTGATTTTCAGATCAAGATCATAGTCTTGCTATTTTTTTTAATATTTTTGTATTACTTAAGTTTTGTTTTTATTAATATCTTGTTTATACTTTTCATCATAACTATATTCTTATCTAGTTTATTTATGTTTCTCTTCTTCATTATATTTAGCTAAGTTTATTTTGTTAAGGTTAAAACGTTTCACTAATGGTGTTAGGATAAGTATAATATAAATATAGACTTCAATGATTATATCCTAAACAACTTGTTATTAACATATCTTATCATTTTTATCTTATTAATTCTTAATACCTTGCTTGTTAAATAGTTAATCTAAATTTATCTTATATAACACTTGGTACAACAAATACTTAGTACTTTCATAGTCAATCGTATGATATAACCTATAATTGTGTTATGAAAGAAACGTAATTTGTTGTTAACATAAGTTAGCATCATAAATTTCTGACAATATTTATAAGTTTAGTGTTCTTAAGTAAGATAATTAATGACCTTGTGATTTGACCCTGGTCTTGCTAAGTTATTTAGTACTTCGACACTCCTACAATTAGAAGAAGACATCAATCTTTTGGTTGTGTCAGAGGTGAAGTGCCTTTGAGTGAAAATTTATCAATATTCTTCAATCCTAGATGACTCGCAACAAAAAATGCTATTAGGAAAAGATATTTGTCTCAAATATATTTCAGACAAAGCATATAATTATGATGAACTGAGACCTTATCTTTAGTAAGTTTATATACTATTTAAAATTTATTATAAATGGACTATTTATCTCTTACAATATCACAAACTTGTATATTTTTTATTACCTAGTAGACAATATTATCTATAATTACTGTCTAATAACTTATACCTGATCGAATCCTAAATTTTTTTATTACAACATGAACAATTTAAAACACAAGTAAGGACTATCACAAACTCATTATCTATCATGATACTTAATTTTATTACAGAATTCTCATTTATTATTTATTATTGTATTTGATGTATAAGGTTTATCAACTATGAAGGAATGCTTGTGCTACTTTGTCTTTTCTAAGTTTGGGTCCTGAAAAAAAAAAAGTAAAGTGCTACAGTGCTACAACTTGTATTTTGTAAATGGATACGTGTTTATACTAAAGAATATGGGTAAGGTAGGAAGACATATAACAATGTTGTTTGTGTTAAAGGATTGACTTTTAGTGAGAATCAAGTTGACTATTATAAGAAATTAGAAGAGGTAATTGAATTGTAATATCATAGCCAGCATAATAAAGTGTTTTTATTTAAATGTTATTGGTATGACACCACTGATAGAGAAATCAAAGTAGATTGCCATCATAGTTTGGTCAAAATTAATTCAAAAGCTAGACTCTGCAATATAAAAAATATCTTTGTTTTTTCCTAGTAATGTAAGTTTATTATACATATACCACTTCCATTAGAAAGGATCGTTCAAGAGTTGATTAATTATTTATATTAAAAACCAAATCCAAAGGCCGTGTCGAGGTTGTTCAAAATAAGAATGATGACTCAAATATAAGAGATGATGTCTTTCAAGTTAATAAGTTGATTGAACTATATCAAGATGATCCATCGATTAACTTAGAAAGAAATTTAAATTTATTGAATTTACATATAACCATCGTGTGCATTCTACTACTAATTATTCACTGTCATAAACTCATTTTAGGTTTTCCCTGAAATTTATCCTTTTCTTTTTTAAAATAATAATAACAAAAAACTAGCAACTTGACAAAAGAAGGTTGAGAAAGGTTTTAAATGTATAGAGAAATCAAGCTGAAATTTTAGACAAATTTAAGAGCCCAATCGTACCCTATTGTATACTAAATTGAAATATTAATGAAAATTTAAGGTTAAATCATATGATTATAAAATAAATTTGCATAAAAATTAAATCAAAGAATTTAATTAGGTTTTTGATAGGCTAATTTGATTTAAGTATGAGTCCAATTAAAATTTTAATTAAATTTTAGAATTAATTTAGATCAAATTAAAATAATTAACTAAGTGCAAGGATTTAATTAAGTTTAATGGATAAAGTTAATTTTATTAAAAATTAATTGGTAAAAACTTTAGTGTTTTTTCTCAAGTTTTTTCTTTCTTTTTAGCAGTTTGTAAAGGCAGTAACTACGTTCCCTCTTTTAGCTTGCTGCACCTTTGTTTTATTTTATTTTTCTTTTTGTAGTATTTTCTTTAGTGTTGCATTTTATCTACCTTACATGCACAAGTATAGAGACGTTTTGGGTCAGTTTTCTTGAAGACATGTGTTAGAGTGAGAGTCTGATTTTTCTAATCATTTATTTGATAATTCTTCTCATTATGAGGAAATGGGTGAGCATGAAGATCAACCCATTAGGACCCTTTAGGATTCCATCGTCCAACTTACACGCACCGCCACACCATCATGCATCATGTTTCCAGCTGATACTCGCTAGCTAGATTTTAAAACAGGGATGATACAATTACTCGCTACTTTTCATGGCATAGAAAATTAAAATAAATACGTGCGCATTAGGGAGTTTGAGGAAGTAGTTGCGACTTTTCATAGTCAAAATGCAACTGATGACATTATGAGACTTAAGTTCTTTCCTTTCTCTTCGAAGGATAGAGCTAAGAGTTAGCTATTCTCGCTCAGCGCAAGATCTATTAGGTCATGGAATGAGATGAACCATGTCTTCTTTAATAAATACTTTCCCCACCGTAAGACCAACGCTTTAAAGGCAAATCTTTACCTTTGCACAACAGGATAGTGAGACTTTGTATCGGTCTTAGGAGAGATTTAGAGGGTGTTTGAATAAGAAGTAACTTTTGCTTTTTTGGAGGAAAAAACATGTTTTTGTAGCTTTTAGAGATGTGGTTTGTGCTTAAAAGGTATTATACCTTTGACAAAAAGCCACCACATCTCCAAGACAAACACACTCTTAAGGAGCTGCTGAGTATTTGTCCTCATGACGGGTATGAGAATTGGTGCTCAATGAGATATTTTTATAAGAGAGTTACATCAAGAAAGCACCAATTTATGGAGATGATGTGTGTAATGATAAGTCCTTATAGAAAGATATTAATAAAGCAATATGTTAAATTCGTGTGCAAATTAAAGTTGAAAAATATATATTAAATGAGTATATAAGTAGAATTAAGTGATAACAATGCGAGAGTTTGTAAACCTGAATATTTCAATAAGTATTATGATAGACCTTATTATAAATGATTACTAAGATACGTCTCAAGAGTCATAAAAAGTTTTTCTTTACTCTGCCATTATAGTAACAATTTTACACATGGTTTATGAAATAGAAAATACAATTTTTTTTAGCTACTACTCTCTCCCCCAACCAAAATGAGACAATGTCCTTAATGTTATAAGGTAGAAAAATAAAGTATAGCAGATATCACCTGAAATAACAAACACTAACAAACTTGAAACACACTAAAACAAATATAAGAAACAACAAAACATAATAATAAAATCAAAAGACACAAAGATTCACAAATGAAGGCTCAAATCCAATCTAAACTTTTTTTAGCTTTTCTTAGTTGACTAATTTATGTGACTCATGAAGGGATCAATTACAAAAATGAAAGATTGTAGTTGGTCAATTAATTGTTTAGCAGTAGCAACACAGATTATGATTTGTCATGCAGAAAATGTTAGAAATTCCTGTTCCACAGCATGATCAAGAAAAGACAACAACTTATCATAATAATCATTAACATTTAACAAACATATGGGTTTATGATGAATATGTAGTTGGGCCCAAGAGAAAATATGAAAGATCTCTTCCAATATACCTAGATCACCTGGTAAGGCAATGAAGGCATCAACATGGTTAAACATTGCATTCATTCGAGCATATATATGGAGACCTGTAGTTCCTCTCCAATTGTTTTTTCAATGATGTTCTCTTGTGTCAAAGCTTCGGGAATGACCCCAAAACTTGACTACCTTTTAAAAATGCAGTTATTGCCACACTTCCTATTAACCCAAGACTGCCTCCCCCATACAATAAATGAATCTTTCTCTCAGCTAACACTTGACCAAGATGATTTGCTGATTCTAAAAACTCATTCTCTTTCTAGGACTAGATCCACCGAAAACACAAATATTTCTTATGTGATGACCTGAGAAACTTGTCATTTCTACACATTTCTATATTTGTTGAATGTATGGGTTGAGTAGAAATGAAAGGAAGGAAGAAAGGATTTTATATATGAGAAATTAGAAAGGCAATCATACCACCTATATGTAGGTTAGTTGAAGTCTCACTCTCTCTCTCTCTCTTTATTTATTTTTGAAAAAAACTAGCAAACAAGGGCTTTTTTAGTCAAATTTCCAAGACTAAGTCAAGCATGTTTTTTATAAAATAGTGGTCATAAATCATGATGCACATCTCCACCAGGATGCATCTCAAGAGTTAATAGAAGATTATTTAAAGACTCCTTATTCAGGTCATCCATAATGAATTGTATTTTATCTTCATAGTTTATAGATATCATTCCTAAAGAATGACATTGTGCATTACAAGTCCATCTAGCACATCGATGATAGACTTTCAGCATTCTGCATGATGATTTTTTTGTAAAAGTGCTTTTATCTGTTCTAGGCATGTGTGAAATGAAGTAATTAAAGGACTTACCTGATAATCAAACATTTGCTTCAATCAACCAGTGAATATCTTCAGGAATTTCATGATTCATTAACAACCTTAATCTCGCACATCTAACATGGTAAATTTTTTAATCATGTTTTAAGGTAGAGCAAGAAAATACCTTTTCAATTTTTTAAAATTAGTGTCCATTTTCAAATGAGAACTAGACGAGAGATTCAAAGAATTGCACAAATATACACACAGATATCAGTTATTATAAAAAACTGAAAGAACCAACTTAAGTCACGAAGCACCGTTGTCCGTCATTTGACCGTGGTGAGAGAAACCAGCAAAAACTACTCCAAAAGAAACACAAAAACAATGTGAGAAAAACAAAATAATCAACCTTTATCTATAAGATCATTCAAACCAGTTGATTCTTTTCACTAGAAAAATTATCAAAGTAAGCTTTCAAACGATATCTATTTTCCTTAAAAACATTCATTGAATTCTCAATATCACAGGCCCCATAAGGATTGCTCCATCTTGATATTATCTCTCTAGGGAATGAATAGAGTTGAGAATTATAAAACAAATTTTTTTGACAATTTTCATAAGTTTTGTAGAATGCATATGTGTCCTTAAACATGGTGGACCAATAAAATCCATTTTGAAAGATTTTTGCAATTGCTTTTTTTACGAGAAATAACTTCCATATACTTCAAAATGAAAAAGTTGAATGACAATATTTACCTCATTGTCAGGAATATATCTTTGAAATATTTGTTCAGGACAATATTTAAACAAATTAGGGTCATCCCAATAAAAGTTCTTCACTTCGTTCAAAAACATTTCTTTGTCTTGAGTACTCCAATCAGCTGACAAAACTTTTAAAGAAAAAAAATTGATATTTTTATCATATCAAGGCATTGGACTAAGAGAAAGTAAGGATTCGTTAGGAAAGTAATCATTAATTGGTGTGATGTTAGATGTCAAATTTGTTGTCACTTTTGACCAAAGATCCACATCAACATTTTTTGTGTATTTTTCATCCGTGATTTCTTCCTCAGAATAAATCATTTACAAATCTTCAGATTCATCCAACTCATTTATACTTAAAGTAGATTCAAATGGATCATAAACTAATTCGGCACTATGATTTACTTCTTGTAAATCACTATCATCTCTAGATTGCTTGCAAATGTTGAAAATATTCATCTCCAATGTCATGTTTCCAAATGATAGCTTCATCAGTCTATTCCTATAATTAATCAATGCGTTAGAAGTTACAAGAAATGAATGTCCTAAAATAACTAGAAATAAATTACATGCTTAGCCAGGTTATTTGTCCAAGACAACAAAATTCAAAGGATAAATGAATTTATTGAGTTGTACTAACACATCTTCAATTATTCCTCTAAGTATTTTTATAGATCTATTGGTAAGTAAAAGAGATATAGAAGTTGGTTTTAACTCACCTAGATTGAGACTTTGAAAAATTAAATATGGACGTAAATTCACTCTAGCTCCAAGATTAAGTAAGGCTTTTTCAATTTTATGTTCTCCAATAAAGTAAGAAATTATAGGACAACTAGGATTTTTATATTTCAAAGCATTATTGTTCTGAAGAAGGCACTTACTTGTTTGACTAGAAAGGCTTTCTTTTTCACATTCAGTTTTCTCTTCACAGTGCATAGATCTTTCAAAAATTTAGTATAGGAAGGAACCTGTTTAATAGCATCCAACAAAGGTTTATTGATTCTTATCTATTTGAAAGTTTCAAAAATTTTAGAGTTGTGATTGACTTTTCTTTGTTTGGTCATGATATGAGGAAATGGAAGTGCTAGTGGAGAATTAGTCTTTTCTTTGTAATTTTCAGATTCAACCCCTTTTTTACCCTCTGAGATTGACTCATCATCTTTCTTACAAGATTCAAGAGTGGATTTTTCAGTAACCTTATCACTGCGAAGAGTAGTTACTGATTTGACTTAATCCATGTGTTGACTTCTAGAACTACTTGCATTTCCATTGTATTGCCCCTTAGGATTTTGTTGTGGTTGAAATGGAAACTTATCTTTCTCTTAGAAACTAAAAACAAATGTCAATTTTGCAAGAATATCTTTAAAATCTATCATATTTTGAGCAAGTTGAGTATTGATTATCTTTTTCTTTTCAATGAATGCTTGTAATGTTTCCTCAAGATTTATTATAAGAGGTGGAGCATAAAGAGGTGCATATCCATGAGAATTTTAGAAATTATGGTGTGCTTGAAACGGTGATTGTGAAGTTTGTACATTATTATTATCACTCTTCCAACTAAAATTTAGGTGATTTCTCCAACTAGGATTGTATGTTTGTGAGCATGGGCTGTGGTTGGCTCTTTGAAAACTATTTAAAGTATGACCTTGTTCATGGAGACAATCCTTAAAAGAAGGCTAGGTTGGATAATTATTGGTTGAGTGTTCATTTGTTTCACATATTTGACACACAATGTTTTTAACAGATTTTAATTGACCACTCTTTTTCAATTCAAATGCCTCGACTTCTCTAGCTAAAGTGCAAACTTGACTTAAAGGTCATGATCTTCCCTAAAGTACGAGGTTGAGTTTTACTCGGTGCCTTATAAGTACTCGCGATGTTTTAATTTTGAGCATTTTCAACTAACAAGTCTAAGTAGTCCATTGCTTCATTAAGGTCTTTAGCTTTAAAAGTTTCATTGCACATCAATTCAACCATTTACCTATCTCTAGGTGTTAGCCTTTCATAAAAATATGAAACCAATCTTCATGTTTCAAAATCATGATGAGGGTAAGTATTAAGCAAGTCTCGATACCTATCCCAACATTGATAAAATATTTCTCCTGGTTTTTGAGTGAAAGTGGTGATTTTTTTTTAAAGAATTTCATCTATGAGATGGGAAATGTTTTTAAAAAATAGTTGTTGCATTTCATCCCAAGCACGAATGGATTCTGGTCTTAATTTTTGTAACCATGTTTTAGCTTTATCTTTTAATGAAAAAGGAAAAAGCTTTAATTTAATGGTGTTCATGCTACAATTTGAATTATTATATGTGTTGCAAACCTCCTCAAATTCCCTTAAATGCAAGTATAGATTTTCCAATTCTAAGCCATGAAAAGAAGGTAAAGGTTGAATAATACCTGGCTTAAAATTAAAATGAGATGCATCAGGAGGAAAAACTATGCATGATGGTGCACTTGTTCTTGTAGGATTCATGTGGTCTCTAAGTGTTTTAAGACGCTTATTCTCATTATTCACATTATGAAATGATTGATTATCTTCTTCGGCTATATTTTTTTAAAAATAATAAGGATACCCTACAAAGTCTACCACTTAATGTACGTGACCACACGCTCATGCACATGTAGAAATAACATAAAAAGTGGGTGGATAAATTTGATATTAATAAAAGTAAAGCATAAATATTACAAAAAATACAAAGAGAGAAAGCAAGAGCATGATCTTAATCTGGAAACCAAGATGCCTAAATGCATGCAAATGCCTCCTTTTATATGCTAGAATTGAAAATTATTGATTTGATGACTAATAGATTAGTGGGTGGCCAACTATTAAATCCTTATCTTCTCTTATTTACCCAAAACGTCATTGATAACATCAAAATTTGAACCACTTGAAAACATAAAAGTTATAGGAAATTGTTCAGATTTCTTGTATAAAATATTTATATTATTTTGACTTCTAGAACTCCAGATATGACTCAAATACTAAATAATGCTCGGGCTGGAAGATAATTCAGACTTCTTTGTTGTTGCTCCAATTTGGACTTGAAAATAACCTTTTTAGATCTTGGGCTCTATATGAAAGTTGTAAGCCTATGTCTTACCTTTTCATCCATATAAATTGGATCTAAATCGGAGATCTACAACTCCAGATATGACCCAATTACCGAACAGTATTTTGGTTTGGGGTGCACCAACATCTTTTTTCTAAGTTTGACCATCTCTTTGTCCTTTCAATTTCAATTCTTAAATTTATCAATCAATCCTTTTATTTATGAGATAGACTTGCATTTAAAATAAACATTTACCATAAATTAAAGGTATCCTATATTATTAGATATATTATTATAAAACATGTTTTAGTTAAGGAGTTATTGATACTTCAAGTGCAAAAAAGATTATATAAAACTTGTATAAAAATGCACTTTTAAGTATTAATCAATATATAAAATAATGATTTGACATTAAAATTGAAATCCTAAATTAAATTAATTATAGAATTAGTTTTTCTAATTAGATTAGGATTGAATTAAAATGTTTAATTCAAAATTTTTGACATTTGTCATATCCTAATAGGATTAAGATTTAAATAAATGGTTTAATTAAATAATATTTTTAAAAATGGTTTTTATAAAATAATGAGAGTTTTTTTAAGCTAAAAACATTTATTCAATTAAGCCTAAAACAATTTAGGATATTAATAAGAATTTTAATGTGATTAATTTTTTTATTAAATTTTGAAAAAAAAATGTTAATGAAATTTATATTAAATAAAATTAGGTTTTTTGAGAAATTATCAAATTAGATTTGATTGAATATTTCTAAGTTTTTGAAATATTGGTTTATAGTAGCACATAAAACCAAAAATTAGAATTGAAACATGTAATTTAATTTATCATGATATTATAATATTTTTATACATGATAGATGATAGTGTATTTTTATTTTTTAGTTGAATGATTGTAATGTTTATTAAATAGGGCATGTGTGTCTTGTCTTATCTCTATTTTTTTTCTAGGTTTTAATTTCTTTTATTATCTAATTTTTCTTAAATGTAACTCAAAGTTTTTTAATCAATTATGTAAATGTTATGTAATTTAGAAATGTAAGAATTTAGATAAATGACAATAAAAGCTATAATCAAAATGCTTGCAAAGGACATATAAAGATTTGCATTTGTTACTAGTGATTTTTCTATCTAATTCCTTTCATTGACTCGAGGGAATTAGCTTACATAGTTTTATACTAATCATATTAGAATGACTTGTCATGGGTGCATGTTTATATATATAAATTGTTATGTATGAAAAATATATTTGTTATGCCTTGTTTTGAATGAGAACTTTTGAATTATTAAACCCTTTAGTAAAATATTTAGTACATGTTGAGAATATAAAAAGTTACCTTTCAATTTTATATGCATAAAATCAGAGTTTTATAACTTATTATGTTACTCAAGGTTATTACTAATTGAACATGTTTAATGCTATAAAATTGGGTTTTACTTAACTAACTTATATAATTTGGATAAATCACTTTGTGATCATATAAGGTTAGAGGCATTGGTTAGATGAAACATATAAGATATGTTTAAACAAATAGTTATCACCTAACTAATTTAGGAGTCATATAGAAATGTGATAAATAAATTATGTTATCTATTTAATTTAGTTAATTTTGATTTGTTGAGTCACTCAAGGTTGAATAAATTAGATAAGTTCTTAGCCCACTAGAAAATTATTATGAGCGAGATTTCCTGAATTAATAAGGAGGGCTATTAATTTGCAATAAAATAGTGGGAGATAAAATTAGGATTAAAAACCTTATCTAAATTTGGAATTTAAATATGTGTGCATGAAATTAATGCATTTTAATTTTATGTAAATAAGTTGGTAGATCAAAATGAGTAGTAACATATCCTTAAAAACAATGCTTGATGCTAACAAATTGATTAGACCAAATTTCTTGAATTGGCACCAAAATGTGAGAACTGTTCTCAAGCAAGAAAAGAGGTTGTATGTTCTTAAAAATTCAATTCCAAATGCTCTTGCTGAGGATGTTAGAGAACAAATTAGGAATGAACATCATCATTATATTAATGATGATGAACAAGTTACATATATGATGTTAGTTATTATATCACCTGAACTTCAAAGACAATACGAGAATATGGATGCTTATAATATGATCATGCACTTTAAAGAATTATTTGATGAGCCAATAGGATTAAGAGATATAAGACATCTAAGGAATTGTTTTGTTGTAAGATGACAAAGGGTTTTTCAATAAACACCAAAGTTTTAAAAACAATTAGTTATATTAAAAAATCTGGGCAATTAGGTTTTGTTATGGATCATAAGTTATATGTTGAGTTGATTTTATAGTCATTATCCTAAAAAATTTTGCAATTCATTATGAACTATCATATGAACGAATTTGATAGTGCTTTGTCATAATTATTTAATATGCTGAAGACTGTTAAAGAAGCTTTTATGAAGGAAAAATATATAGTTCTTCTAGTTTGGTCTTCTAAAATATCTAAGAAGAGGGATAGAAAAAAAGGGTAATGCATCTAAAGCAATTTGTCTCTAAACTATTGTGTTAGAATGGTCAGCCATTTGGATGAAGACTAAGTTGTAGTAACATCAAAGTTGAATGTTTGGATATAAATTATAAATGTTGGAATGGTCGGCCATTTGAATAAAGATGAATGAAATAAAATAATATCATAGTTGGATGTTTAGAGGTAAACTATAAATATTATTATATTGATCCTTAATAAGATGAAAAAAAAAATATCAATTAAAGTGTAAACATATGCATACATGAATAGAGATGATGAGTCACTTGTGAAGTCAATGTCTAAATTTGAAATGAATTATCATCATGGAATGAATTTGTAATTGTATGATAGAAAAACATTTGTGTGTATACTATGACTTTATGCTTATCCATTTTCTACACTATTATGTTTTGAAGTCCACATCGTACGCCACTGCATTAGTGATTTTCCTTTTTAGGGTGGTATAGTTTTTCTAGGTGAAACTTTTGTATATGCTTTTGTAGTTTTGATTAATATTTAAAAGTGCATTTTTATCTTGGTTTTATATTAGTATTTTACACATATCAATAACTTTTTAACTAAAGTATATTTTATAATAACAAGTTGGATACTATAAGATACCTTTAACTTATGTAAATGTTTATCTTAAATGCAAACCTATTACATAAATCAAATGATTGATTGAGAGTTAAACTTTTAAAATTGAGAAGATAAAAAAGGGTGAAACTTAAAAAAGAGATTAATTCAGTCTAAACTAAAACACTGTTTAGTCATTGGGTTATATCTAGAGATGTAAAACTTGGATTTAAGTTTACTCTATATGAATGGAAAGCTAAGATATAGGCCTAAAATATTCATTGAAATGCAAAAGTCAAATTTTTTTATTTGGAAGTTCAAATCTTAGCAACAACAAAAAAGTCTGAATTTGTCATGCAGCCCAAATATTATTTAGTTTTCTTCCTATATCTTGAGTTCTAAAGTCCAAATGATCTCAAATTTATTTTTTTAGGAAAATTGAGATAATTTTTTAGAACTTTCATGAATAAATCTATTCAAATTCTGATGTTACCAATAATATTTTGTTTAGGCAAAAACATAAGGATTATCACCAAATCAAGATGTGGTTATCCACTTAACAATTAGTCAATAAATCAGTAGTTTTCAACTTTAGCCTATAAAATAAGGTATTTTCCATGTATTTAGGCATCTTGATTATTAGATCAAAATCATATTGTTGCTCTTTTTCTTTATATTTTTGTAATGCTTAAGTTTTATTTTTATTAATCTCTTGTTTATGCCTTTTCTTTCCTTTACTTAGTTAACTTATATCTTGTTTATTTATGTTTCTCTCTTTATTATGTTTAGTTAAGTTTGTTATGTCAATATAAAAAGGTTACACTAAAGGTGGAAGAATAAGTATAATCTAAACTGAACATGGATTTTAATGTTTAATATTAACATGCTTTGCATTTGTTATCTTATTCACTTTTAATACTTTGCTTGTTAAATGGTTAATCTAGATTTGTATTGTATAATACTTGGTACAACAAATACTTGGTACTTTCATAGACCAACCGTATGGTATAGCCGACATTTATTTTATGAAAAGAACTATTTGTTGTTAACATAAATTATAATCATGAATACCAAATAATATTTATAAGTATTAGTATTATTTGAATAAAATAATTAATGTACTCATGTTAACAATTTATAATCCAATTGGAACCTCATTTATGTGTGATTTCCAATTGAGTAATAAAAAGAGTTTATACCATACTTTTTTGAAATACCATTAGTAGATCCTCTAACCTTAACAACTATTTTTATCATTATTTGATCTTCATATTAATTTGACATCTCAAAGTCCTCTTTAAATCATCATCATCATCATCATCATTATTTATAATTTATATAGTTAACCTCCATGTGGTTCGACCTTAGTCTTGTTAGGTTATTTATTACTCTGACACTCCTACACTTAAAAAAAAATTAATTGCTTAGTTGTGTCAAGTTTATAAATAAATTATATGTTTGTAAGATAATTGAATTTAAATCCTTTTAGATATATTATTAATTATTTTGCTTCTAGTTTATATTTTGCCCACATGTACTTCTAATAATACTAAATGCTTGTATGCATATAAAATATGATTCATAGGTCATGGGTAGAAAATTTTGAAAAAGCTTGAGGATTTCGAGTTGTGATTACAATAATTATAGATGAAATTGATGATAACAAGCTTATGATCACCTTTATATGAAAATGAATCATATTTGTAGGTATTTTTTTAAAGTAGAACAAAATCCTAGATAATGTTTATGTGCAAAGAAAACTCTCCTAAAATTTCATGAAATAAGATAAATTTATTAATTTATAAAAAAAGAAAAAACATTGTCCCATTTTTTACTTGAAAGTATATATTGCAAAATGTGAAATCATGTTAAAGATAATGTTTATGTGCAAAGAAAACTCTACTAAAATTCCAAGAAATAAGATAAATTTATTAATTTATATAAAAAAAATTGTCCCATTTTTTACTTGAAAGTATATATTGCAAAATGTGAAATCATGTTATAAAAATCCTAATGTGTTATAGTTTGAACGAAGGAGGAAAAATATATATTTTTAATAAAAAAATCTATTTTCATATTATTTTATAATGAAAACATGTTTTATATATGAAACATTATTATTATATTGAAAGAAATGTTTTTAAAAAATCATTACTTGATAGTTTTTACATGATTGTAGGAAAAAATAAAAGAATAATTAATTTGAAAACTATATAAAAAATATATAATAATAAAGTAATAAAATAAGTATTGTATTTTCATTGAATATTCATGTAATAAATTATGAACATTAGGTTCATATATATAATTCAAAAAATAATTGTTAATATTACCATAAAAGGTCTAATCTTATTTAAAACAAATGTGACATAATTGAATAATTTTTAAATATCATTTCAAAATTTATATTATGGTTAATTTTGTTCTGAATTAAAAAATAAATTAAATAAAAATAAAAAGCATAAGAAACATTTTAAAAGAGGCAAGGTGTGTGATCCTAGAAAGATAGGTTCATCAACTCGCTTAAATTAAAAATAAAAACCCAAGTGCTTTGGCTTAAGAGGTGAGACTCATGTTCTTGTTATTTTTAAAAAACAAATGAGTGTACAACACGTTATCCACCTACACGAACAATGTTTTGTCTACTAATATATATTTTGGTGAACGGAAATTCGAGGGTCTAACTTTTTTATCCTAAAAAACTTAAATATCAATTTATTTTCTACTAAACACACTTTAAAAACATCATTGAAACCTCAATAACCACAATTTCATCTCTAAAACACTCTTTATTAATATAAATAAAATATAAATCAAATAAATAAGAACAATATTTAGACACATTTATTTTTTCAAGCATGGAAAATAGAGCAAAACCACATCTATGAAACTCCTCTTTCTGAAAACAAACCTATTGAAATCTAGATTGACTTTATAATAAATAGAAATTGATCATTCTAAATCTTTTTTTTTTCTAATGAATTTTTTTTAAAACATTTAGAAGATGAAATGTAAGAAAAATAAATTTTTAACTTTGAAATGCAAACTTATAAAACTATAAGCATCAAATATAAAAAATAAAAATACAAGAACAAAACTGTAATTTTTTATGTCTAAAAACAAAGCAAAAAAATAACTTCACCATGTTTATTTATGAAGAAATAATGTTTGAACAATAACAATCAATGTTCAAACACCATAAATCTTTTAATATTATTATAAAATATCTTTTAATTTGTTTAAAAAATAACTCCTAGAATAAAATAATTAACAAAAACTCTAAATCGCGTAGAAAAAACATTGCATACCTTAACATATTTTACTATTTATTGCTATAATATAATTAATTTTTTTCATTTTGAGTTGGGGGTTGTTTGGTCATCTCTCATGGCCTATTAGTCACTATAAATTTGACCCCAAGCATATATGATATTTTACTTTATTTAGAAACAATAAAATGACCTTTGCCCTCCAAGTAAAAAAATAGCTTTGTTAACCTAGGGTATTTAATTCTTTTTATTTTTCTAAATACAATAAGAAACATTATTATCCTTAGAATCAAGAAAAAATAGTCATTGTTCGAGTCTTTCTATATATATTTTTGTATTAATTCCAAAACAATTAAGGACAATTTGATCTTTTTAGGATGATTAATTCATTTCAAATTTAAAAACATTTCTTACATGTGTTGTCCACATGATAACACATTAGACGTACCCATGTGAAGCCTCTCAACTCTCAAAACTTCCTCTTCACTATATTGTTGGATGTGTAATCATGTTCTCTTTTTTATGGCGTGATGTGTACCAACATTGGTTGACTGATTTATCAATGGTGGGCTTTTTTTTTTACTACATTGAAAATTACAAGTTGGTTTTTTTTTATTGATATTTCAATATTAGTTCTTATTTTTTTAATTATTTTTATCCATTTCTAAAATTTTTATTTGATATTAATTTAGTCATTCAATTCTAATTTGTCAATTTTTTTTTAATTTGATATTTATTCTTTTGATTTATATTTTTTTTCCTTTGCCTTTTTGAAAACGATTTGTTGGTCTTCAATTTTATCCTTCAATACAACTTTATAGCGTATACTTTTTTTCAATTTAATTCTTATTTTTTTTATTCTTTTTTCTTTTGTTAATGTTATTTGTGTTTTAAATCTAACCCTTTAATCAAGAATTTATAGTTTCCCTCTTTTTTTATTTATTTTAATTTTCACCTTATAATTTTAAATAGCATTTTTTATTTTAAATCTATTTTGTGTAATTGATTTTCTTTTCTCCTTTTCATCCTTCAATGTTTGATTTGTTGGGGATTATATTTCTTGGTTTTTCATTTATAGGTACATCCAGTCTAATAACTCGAGTTATATATTTGAAAGGTTAATGTTGGTTAACTATGTTTTTATTTAATCATTTAACATTAGTTATAAAAAAATTAAATAATTCATTATTAAACATAAGTTTTTTCCCTATTTTTTTTATTTCTATTATCATTTCATTTCATAAAAAAATATTTTAATAAATAAACTCATTAAATACAATTATATAAATTACTTGTATTATAAAATCAAATATCTTGAACTAAATTTATCTCTTGATTTTTTTCTATTTTATTTTTAGTTATTATTAATGAGTTTTTTTCATTTATTTACATATATGAATGTTGATTTATCGAATTAGATATGTGCATAAATTTCTTGAGTTATATTTATGAGTTTTTATGTAAAACAAGCATGGAAAAGCTCATGTATTGAATTTTTTTTATTTTTTTATTGAAATAACATCTAACTCACAACTAAATAGCTAGTGTACATCAAGCATCATCATGGTTATTAATTTGTAAGGGAACAAAAGGAAAATTAAATAAAAAATATAAACTTTATAGCTTTACAAATTCACAAAACTCCTAATCAAGCAAAGTGAATTGAAAGGGAAAGGACATGAGATAGAAGAAGCAGAAAAAGAAAAAGCAACTATAGAGGTGATAAAGATGATGAGCTGATGAAATTAATTGGTTTAAACTTTAAATGAATAATTTAAATTACTATCAAACCTAGAACATTTAAGCTCAATAATGTTATCATTTTGATTTATTATAATCCATCAATTAGTATCTAAAAATCCCCTGGGTGATCAATTAAAATAAAAGGTTAAAAATAAAGGATGGGGTATATTTTAGTGTATGTTGGGAACACAATGAAAATTGTATATAAAAAAATATTTTTTTAAAATATTTTTTATTTTAAAATGATTTTATTGTATTGATATTAAAAATAAATTTTTAAAAAAATAAAAAAATATTAATTTAATATATTAAAAAACATTTTAAAAAATAAATAAAATTTCAAAAACCTCGAAATAGACGAATCAAATTGAGGAGCACCTGGGGTTTTCTCACTCTCAATCATGGCAAATAAGAAATCGATTGGTAGATGTTCTAAAATCAACCACATTAGGCTAAATGCCAAAAAAATGATCGGCACGCCGACCATATCTTCGTCTCCATTAAAGACAGTCACAAGTAGGATCCACCAATTTCCAACTAGTCCCAGAACATGATTAGTTAGACAAAGTTTCAATAACTTGTTCACTAGTTCGGTTTCATCCACGTCTCTGTGTGATGATGATGATGTTATACATGCATGCACCAAAAAATGGTGGAAAAGAGAATGATTAGGTGGGGCCGTGTTTCTTTAGAAGGCATGTTAATGTGCTACCAAAAACTAGACATAAAGGGGTTTGATCCCTTCTTCTGGAACACACTTCCTGGTTATTATAATATATTCGTAATAAAGAAAATGTTTCATTAGAATTTGTTAAGAGATGTATGACATTTTTTAAAAAATTATTCTAAATATGTGTGTTTTTATTTTTTTTTTATTTTTTAACATGTTATTACCGTGATCACTCAACTTAATTTATATTAAAATCTTGATGCTCATGAATTTTTATGTTACATGACTTGTATTAATTTTAATATTTTTTTTCTTTTCATTATTGTTTATATTTTATGAAATATATTTGATTCTGTAATTTATTTTGATAATTTTTTTAATTTATCAAGATTTAAAGTTCTTGAAGAGGTATTGTGAGTTTTTAAAGAATTAAATAAATTAAATACAATTCTTAAAAAACTAGTATTTCTACATAATAAATAACTGATTTTTTCTTTTATATTTATGATTTTTTTATGAACTAGTTGTTTTTTTTTTTAGATAATGTCAAATATGATGAAACTTAAATTTACCACCCTTAATATATATCTAGAAATAAATTTTTGTCATAGATCTTTGATACTGAGAATTATGTGGAAGTTATGAATCTTAACCATCACAGAAGAAAATAATGCATCCTTATAGGATCATGCAAAAGCTATGACTTTCATTCGTAACTATTTTCATGTTGGATTAAATTTGAATATCTTATAATAAAATATTCTTTTATTATATAGAAAAATATGAAAAAAAATATAACCATCAAAAGTTTATCATACTCCCTTAAACTTGTTATGATTGGTGGCACCTAAATTTGCTAGATTTTAAGTTGGTTAGTAAATATAATTCTATTCTTTTTAAAATTGCCTTATAGTTGATATTCTATGGTAAAAATATCATAAAATACCAATCATTGGAGAAAACATTATCTACTTTTTATGCCTCAAATATTGTCCTACACCAATAATATAGAGAATATAATTTCATAAGGTATTTAGAATTAATTTATGTTTTCTTATAGATAAACAAAATATTAAGCTTTTGATGAAAAATCATAGACCATTCCTTAAAATGAATGGAACCTTTGAACAAAACATAAGAAAGAACTAAAGGCATAGATATGGAAAAAATAGATGGAAAAGAAGAAGAGATAATCCTTTTAAAAGCAATCTACCATACCATTAGAAGTGGAGACATAATGAACTCAGAAAGAAAAAGGCCAAGAATTTGTATAAACTTAAAGATAAGTGTCATAAGTATGGTATGTATGATCATTAGTCATGCACTATGATCATTAGTCATGCACTTGTTGAACGCCAAAACATCTTATATATTTATATCAAGTCTCTCTGTAAAAAAATGCAGTTAAGATTAATTTTATTCATAAAGATAATTTTGAAGGGCATGATGCTTATTTTGATATTTCTAATTTCTTTGAAAACATTGATAAAACAGATGACTTACTTGGTAGTGGAATCTTCAGGAATGATTAATATTTTTATTTGTATTAAAATATTTATCTTATTGTATTTTCAATAAGCAATGTCAATTTTATTTTAGTTATATAATGAACTTTAGTTATATTTTGAAAAAAAAACTTTAATTATATTTTGAAAAAAGGTATTGCTTTTCATAATGAGTACTTATGTCTAGTAGACAATGCAACAACACACAATTCTCAAGGAAATGAAATATTTTGAATATTTATTAATTGAAGCTAATGTCACTATGATATCAGGTTTAATAGACATGATTAAAGGCTTTAAAAAAGCTAAAATTTTGTTATCAAATAAAACAAAATTAAGCATCAAAGATGCATTATAATCACTTAAGTTCAAAAGAAATTTACTCAATTTTAATGATATATGTGATGATGATTATCATATTGGAACAATAAATGAAGAAAAAAAAAGAATATCTTTATATTTTTCATGTATTTCAAGTTAGAAGCATATATTTGAAAAATTATCTGCTTTCTCTTATGGAGTTTATTACACGATCATGAAATCTATTGAAACAAATATTTTGATACACCAAAAGTTTTCTGACCTAGAAATAGTTATACTTTAGCTTGATTGACTTGGACATCTAAGATCAATAATGATATGATGAATTATTTAAAATTCAAAAAGGTATCCTTTAAAGAACTTTAAGATTCTTTTAGCAAGTGAAAATCTATGCATTGCATGTTCTCAAGTTAAATTAATTATCAAACCATCTTCATCAAATATTGTTATAGAATCATCATCATTTTTTCTTAAAAGAATTCAAGGAGATATATGTGGACCTATTCATCTACTATGCAATTCTTTTAGATATTTTATAGTATTAGTTATTGCATCAAGTAAATGGTCATATATTTGTTTACTTTTTAATGGAAATATTGTATTTTCTAAATTAAAAGCATAGATTATTAGACTATGACATAATTTTTTATTATCTAATCAAGAAAATTTGATTGGACAATATTGGTGAGTTTATTTCTTAAGCATTTGATAATTTTTGCACTTCTATTAGAATTGATATTGAATATCCTATTATTCATATACATACTTAAAATGATCTAGCATAATTATTTATAAAACGCCTTTAATTAATTGTTAGACCAATACTTATGAAATAAAAATTACCTACATCTATTTAGGGATATACTATATTAAATGTTGCATTATTGGTTAGAATTAGACCAATACTTACCATAAATATTTTACTTTGCAATTTGTTTTTAGTATACTATGATTAATATTTAAAAGTATATTTTTATCAAGGTTTTATAACATCATTTTGCATTTGAAGTATCAATAACTCCTTAACTAAATCATATTTTATAATAACAAGTCTGATACGATAAAATATCTTTAATTTATGGTGAATGTTATCATAAATGTAGGCTTATTATATAAATGAAAGGATTGATTGATGAAAAAATACTAAAATTAAAATGACAAAAAGAAGGTGAAGTTTAGAAGAAAAAAAAATATTGGTTTAGTTCAAATTGAAACACTTTTGAAACATTATTTAGTAATTAGATCATAACTAAAACTATAGAACTTGGATTAAGATATGCTTTATATGGATCGAAAGCTAAGATATATGCCTAAAACTTTCATGCAGAAGGCAAGACTCACTTCTATTGTTTGAGAGTCCAACTCTTAGCAACAACATAGAAGTTTGAATATGTCTTGCAGCCCAGACATTGTTCAGTGTTTAGCCTATATCTTGAATTTTAAAAGTCCAAATGACCTTAATGTTTTTTGCTGGAAAGCTAAAACAATTTCTTAAACATAAGTTTGTTCAAATTATGATGTTAGCAATAATATTTTTGGTAGAAAAAAGATAAGAATTGTCACTAAGTCAGGACATGGCCACCCACTCAACAATTAATCATCAAATCATTAGTCTCCAATTTTAGCCTATAAAAAGAGGTATTTGTCATGTATTTAGACATCTTGGTTTTTAGATCAAGATCATATTCTTGCTCTTTCTCTTTATATTTTTTTTAATTTTTAAGTTATATTTTTCTTAATCTCTTGTTTATGCTTTTCATTTCCTTTCCTTTACTTTGTTAACTTATATCTTTTTATGTTCTTATCTTGTTTATTTATGTTTTTCTTCTTTCATTATGTTTTAAGTTTATTATGCCAAGGTGAAAAGGGTACATTGATGATATAAAAATATGTATAGTGTAAACTCAATATGGACTTTAATATTTGATACTAACATGTTTTGTATTTGTTATCTTGTTCACTTTTAATACTATGCTTGTTAAATTGTTAATCTACATTTATATTGGATAACACTTGATACAACAAATACTTGGCACTTTTATAACCTAACTGTATGGTGTAACCGACACTTGTGCTATGAAAGAGATTTGATTTGTTGTTAACATAAGTTATAATCATGAATACTTGACAATATTTACAAGTATTAGTATTATTCAAATAAGATAATTAATGTAATCATATTAACCATTGATAATCTAGTTGAAAACTCTTTTGTATGGTTTCTAGTTGAGTAATAAAAAAAGTTTATATTATACTTGTTTAAAATATTATTTGTGGATCCTTTTACCTTGAAATTTGTTTTTATTGTTTAATCTTCATATTAATCTTACATTTCAAAGTCCCTTTTAACTTTTTTTTTCTTCTTCTTATTATTATTGTTAATGTTGTTATTGTTGCTGCTGTTATTATTATTTTTTAATTTATATAGTTAACCTCCCTGTGATTCGACCTTCGTCTTACCAAGTTACGTTTTTGGTGTTGTTGCTAGAGAGGTAAATTCTTGTACAAATTATAATATTTATTTTATTTTCTCTTTTCACTTTTGTTCTATCAAACTTTGTTTCTTTTGTTTTGTTTCTTCTTTTATTTTCTTCTTCCTTTTATTCTATTCCTAACATGCTTTAGAGTGTGGCTATGTATATTAGGTGATAGACTTTGTAGAGTATCCTCATGATTTTTAGAAAATATGGTCGAAGAAGATAATGAATCGCTTCATAATAAGAAAAATGAGAGTAATCGTGTTAGAACACTTAGAGACCACATGAATCTCACAAGAAAAAATGCACCATCATGCATAGTTTTCCTTGTAGATGCATCTCATTTCAATTTTAAGCCAGCATTATTCAACTTTTACCTTCTTTTCATGGTTTAAATTTAGAAAATCCATACTTGCATTTCATGGAATTTGAGGAGGTTTGTAACACCTATAATATCTTAAATTACAGCATGAACACCATCAAATTAAAGATTTTTTCTTTTTTATTAAAGATAAAGCTAAAACATGGCTATAAAATTTGAGACCAGGATCTATTTATGCTTGATATAAAATACAACAATAGTTTTTAAAGAAATTTTTTCCTTCTCACAAAACAAACTCTTTCAAAAGACAAATCACCACTTTTATTCAAAAACTAGGAGAAACGTTTTACCAATGTTAGGACAAGCATCAAGACTTGTTTAATACTTAATGATTAGAACTTAAAAATGTATTTTTATCAAGGTTTTATATCATCATTTTACACTTAAAGTATCAATAACTCAACTAAAGCATGTTTTATAATAACATATCTAATAATATAAGATACCTTTAATTTCTGGTGAATGTTCATTTTAAATGCAGGCTTATCACATAAATGAAAGGATTGATTGATAAATTTAAGAACTAAAATTGAAAGGACAAAGAGATGGACAAACTTAGAAAAGAGAAGTTGGTGTAGTCTAAACGGGAACATTATTCAGTAATTAGGTCATATCTGGAGTTGTAGATATCAGATTTAGGTTTACTTTATATGGATGAAAAGGTAAGACATGGGCCTATAATTTTTATATGGAGTTCAAAATTTAAAAAGGTCATTTTCAAGTCCAAATTGTAGCAAGAATAAAGAATCTGAATCTATCCTATAGCTTGTGTACTATTTAGTCTTTAGCCCATATCTAGAGTTGCAAAAGTCCAAATAACCTCTATTTCTTTTCCTAGAAAGATGAGACAATTTCCTACAACTTTCATGTTTTCAAGTGGTTCCAATTTTGATATTATCAATGTTTTGGGCATATAATAGAAGATAAGGATGGTCATCAAGTCAAGAGTTAGTAACTCATTCATCAATTAGTCATCAAATGAATAGTTTTTAATTTTGGCGTATAAAGGGAGGCATTTGCCATGAATTTAGGCATCTTGGTTTCTAGATTAAGATCATGTTTTTGCTTTCTTTCTTTGTACTTTTGTAATGCTTAAGTTTTATTTTCATTAATATCTTATTTATGCCTTTCATTTGCTTGCCTTTACTTAGTTAGCTTTTATCTTATTTATATTCTTATTTTATTTATTTATTTTTTTTTTCTTTCATTATGTTTAGTTAAGTTTGTTATGTCAATGTGAAAAGGTTATACTAATAGTGTAAGAATAAGTATAATGTAAACTTAACATTGACTTTAATGTTTGATACTAACATGTTTTATATTTGTTCTCTTGTTTACTCCTTAATACTTTGCTTGTTAAATAACTAATCTAGATTTATGTTATATAACACTTGACACAACAAATGCTTGGCACTTTCGTAACCTAACAATATGATATAACCTACACTTGAGTTATGAAAGGAACTTGATGACATGACGAAACTAAATCATTTGCAAATCATCAGATTCACCAATCTCAATTTCACTAGAAGTTGTTGGAAATTGATCATGAATTAATTTTTCAATAAAGTTCACTTCTTGTAAATCATTATCATCTCTAGGTTGCTTGCAAATGTTGAAAATATTCATCTCCAATGTCATGTTTTCAAATGATAGCTTCATCAGTCCATTCTTACAATTAATCAATGCATTAGAAGTTGCAAGATACGAACATCCTAAAATAACAAGACGTCCTACAATTAGTCATTTAACAAGCAAAGTATTAAAGAGTGAACAAGATAACAAATATAAAACATATTGTTATCAAATATTAAAGTCTATATTAAGTTTAGACTATACTTATTCTTACACCATTAGTGTAACCTTCTCACCTTGACATAATAAAGTTATCTAGACATAATGAAAGAAAAAAAATAAATAAACAAAATGAGAACATAAATAAGATGAAAGTTAACTAAGTAAATGAAGGAAATGAAAGACATAAACTTGATATTAATGAAAGCAAAGCATAAACATTACAAAAAATACAAAGAGAGAAAGCAAGAACATGATCTTGATCTAGACACCAAGATGCCTAAATGCATGGCAAATGCCTCCTTTCATAGGCCAAAATTAGGAACTATTGATTTGATGACTAATTGATGAGTAGGTGGTCAACTCTTGACTAGGTGACAATCCTTATCTTCTTTTGTCTACCCAAAACATCATTGATAACGTCAAAATTGAAACCAATTGAAAACATGAAAGTTGTAGGAAATTATCTTAGCTTGCTTGTGTTAAAACTTCAAATCATTTCAATTTCTAGAATTTCAGATATGGCTAAAATACTGAATAGTGCT
Organism: Populus ilicifolia; assembly: GCA_015708895.1. Classification (NCBI taxonomy): domain Eukaryota; kingdom Viridiplantae; phylum Streptophyta; class Magnoliopsida; order Malpighiales; family Salicaceae; genus Populus; species Populus ilicifolia. Next base: position 11,446 of record SRLM01000120.1, on the reverse strand, counting down.
CGGGCTGGAGGATATATTCAGCCTCTGTTGTTACTCCAATTTGAACTTGAAAATAGCCTTTTTCGATCTTAGGCTTCATATGAAAGTTGTAAGCCTATGTCTTACCTTTCCATCCATATAAAGTAGACCTAAATCTAAGATCTATAGTTGTAGATATAATCTAATTACTGAATAGTATTCCAGTTTAGACTGCACCAACATCTCTTTTCTAAGTTTGACCATCTCTTTGTCCTTTCAATTTCAGTTCTTAAATTCATCAATCAATCCTTTTATTTATGTGATAGGCCTACATTTAAAATGAATATTTACCAGAAATTAAAGGTATCTTATATTATTAGATATATTATTATAAAACATGTTTTAGTTAATGAATTATTGATACTTCAAATGCAGAATGATGATATAAAACCTTGATAAAAATATACTTTTAAGTATCAATCACTTGATTTGTTATTAACATAAGTTATAAGCATGAATGACTGGTAGTATTTACAAGTATTAACATTATTCGAATAAGTTAACTAGTGTAATCATATTAAAAAATTTATAATCTGATTGGAACCTCCTTTGTGTGTGGTTTCCATTTGAATAATAAAAGTTTATACTATACTTATTTGGCACACTATTAGTGGATCCTCTAACCTTAACATTTATTGTTATCATTGTTTAATCCTTATGTTAATTTTCCATCTCAAAGTTCCCATCAACTTTTTTTTTCTTTTATTATTATTATTATTATTATTATTATTATTATTATTACTATTACTATTATTGTTATTATAGTTGTTTTATTGTTGTTATTTATAGTTTGTATTATTAATCTCCTTGTGATTAGACCCCAGTCTTGTCATGTTATTTATTACTTCGACACTCCTGCATTTAGGAGAAGACATCAATCTTTTAGTAATGTCAAGTATATAACTTTGTTTCTTTTTTCTTATTTCTTCTTTTTTTATTTTCTTCTTCCTTTTATTCTATTCCTAAATATACATTAGAGTGTGGTCATGTATATTAAGTGGCAGACTTTATAGGGTGTCCTCATTATTTTCAAAAAATGTAGCCACAGAAGATAATCAATCACTTTATAGTGAGAATAATGAGAGTAACTGTGTTAGAACATTTAGAGACCATATGAATCCCACAAGAACAAGTGCACCATCATGCATAGTTTTTCCTCCTAATGCATCTCATTTAAATTTTAAGCCAGACATTATTCAACTTTTATCCTTCTTTTCATGGCTTAGATTTGAAAAATCCATACTTATATTTAAGCGAATTTAAAAAGGTCTCTAACCCCTATAATAACTTAAATTATAGCATGAACACTATCAGATTAAAGCCTTTTCCTTTTCATTAAAAGATAAAGCTAAAACATGGCTATAAAATTTGAGACTTGGATCTATTTGTGCTTGGATGAAATGCAACAATAATTTTTAAAGAAGTTTTTCCTATCTTATAGAACAAATTCTTTTAAAAGATAAATCACCACTTTCACTCAAAAACTAGGATAAACATTTTACCAATGTTGGGATAGGTATCAAGACTTGTTTAATAATTGTCTTCATCTTGGTTTTGAAACATAGAGAATGGTTTTATATTTTTATGAAGGGTTAACACTCAAAGATAGGTAAATGGTTGAATTGATATGCAATGAAATATTTCAAGATAAAGACCTTAATGAAGCAATAAAGTACTTAGACTTTTTAGCTAAAAATGCTCAAAATTAGAACACCGCAGGTACTTATGAGGCACTGAGTAAAACTCATCCTCATACATCTAGTGGAGGTATATACAACTTTAGAAAATATCATGAACTCCAAGCCAAGTTTGCATCTTTAGCTAGAAAAGTTGAGGAATTAGAATTGAAAAAGAGTGGTAAATTAAAATATATTGAAAACATTATGTGTCAAATATGTGAAACAAACAAACACTCAAACAATGATTGTCCATCCTTGCCTTCTTTTAAGGAATGTCTCAATGAATAAGCTCATGCTTTAAATAGTTTCAAAAGACCCAATTAGAACTTATACTCACAAACATACAACCCTGGTTGGAGAAATCACTCAAATTTTAGTTGCAAGAGTGATAATAACAATGGATAAATTTCACAACCACCGTTTCAAGCACATCATAATTTTTAAAATTCTTATGGATATGCACCTCCTTATGCTCTACCTCCTAGAAGAAATCTTGAGGAAATATTACATGCATTTATTGAAAAGCAAGAGATGATCAATACTTAACTTGCTAAAGTATGATAGATTTTAATGATACTCTTGCAAAATTGATGTCTGCTCTCAGTTTTCAAGAGAAAGTAAGTTTCCATCTTAACCACAATAAAATCCTAAGGGGCAATAAAATGCAAATGCAAGTAGTTCCAGAAGCCAACACATGGATCAAGTCAAATCAGTCACTACTCTTCGTATTGGTAAGCTTATTGAAAAACACACTCTTGAACCTTATGAGAAAGATGATGAGTCAATCTCTGATGGTAAGGAAGGGGTTGAATTTGAAAATTGTAAAGAAAAGACTAATTCCTTACCAGCATTTCCATTTTCTAATGTCATGACTAGACAAAGAAAAGTCAATCACAATTCTAAAATTTTTAAAACTTTCAAACAGTTAAGGATCAATATACCTTTGTTGGATGCTATTAAATAGGTTCCTTCTTAAGTTAAATTTAATTGAATGTGAAAAAGAAAATCTTTTTAGCCGAACAAGTAAGTGTCATTCTTCAGAACAATAATGCTTTGAATTAGAAAGACCTTGGTTATCCTATAATTTTTTACTTTATTAGAGAACATAAAATTGAAAGAACCTTACTTGATCTTGGAGCTAGTGTGAATTTACTTTCATATTCAGTTTTTCAAAGTCTCAATCTAGGAGAGTTAAAACCAACTTTTGTAACTATTTTACTTGCCGATAGATCTGTAAAAGTGCTTAGAGGAATAGTTAAGGATATGTTGGTACAAGTTGATACATTCATTTATCTTGTGGATTTTGTTGTCTTGGACACATAACCTGTTGAAACATGCAATTCATTTCCCATTGACGTCCATTTCTTGCAACTTCTAATGCATTGAACAATTATAGGAATGGAGTGATGAAGTTATTATTTGGAAACATGACATTGGAGATGAATATTTTCAATATTTGCAAGCAACCCAAAAATGATAATGAATTACAAGAAGTAGATCATATTGAGGAATTAGTTTATGATCAACTTGAATCTACTTTAAGTAAAAATGAGTTGGATGAATCTGAAGATTTTCAAATGATTTATTCTCAAAAAGAAATCACAGATGAAAAAAACACCATAAATATTTATGCGCATCTTTTGTCAAAAATAACAATAAATTCAACATCGGACATCACACCAATTGATAATTACTTTCCTTATGAATCCTTACTTTCTCTCAGTCCAAAGCCTTGGTATGATAAAAATATCAATTTTCTTGCTTCAGAAGATTTGCTAGCTAATTGGGGTACGCAAGACAAAGAAACATTTTTGAACGAAGTAAAGAACTTTTATTGGGATGACCAAAACTTATTCAAATATTATCCTGATCAAATATTTCAAAGATACATTCCTTATAATGAGGTAATTAGTGTCATTCAACCTTTTCATTCTGAAGCATGTGGGAGTTATTTCTTGTTGAAAAAGATAGCTAAAAAAATCTTTCAAAATGAATTTTATTGACCCACCATGTTTAAGGACACGCATGCATTCTGCAAAACTTGTGAAAATTGTCAAAAACTTGATACTGGTAAAAACATTTTGTCATGTATTTCTCAACTCCATTTATTCCCTAGAGAGTTAAGATCAAGATGGGACAATCCATTTATTGAGAAACAAGTATATCCTTATAGGGCCTTTGATATTGTGAAACAAGAATTCAAAAAATGATAATGTTTTTAAAATAAATGGATTCATTTGTTTGAATGATCATATAGATAAAAGTTGATTATTTTTTTATATATATTTTTTATGACTCTTGGTTTGCTAGTCTTTCTCACTCTAGTTAAATGGTGGATAATGGTACTCCGTAACTCTTAAGTCACTTCTTTTAGTTTTTCATGATAACTGACATTTGTGTATATATTTATTCAATTCCTTGTTCCTTCTCTTCTCTTTTCCACTTCTTATCTTAAAAAATAGACACCACTGTTGAAAAATTAAAAAAGTATTTTCGTGCTTTGCCTCAAAATACGATTATAAAAATTTACCGAGCTAGGTGTGCAAGATTGAGGTTGTTAATAAACCATGGAATTTCTAAAGAGATTTACTATTTAATTTAAACAAATGTCTAATTATTAGGTGAGTCTTCCAATTCTTTCATTTCACACATGCTTAGAATAGATAAAAGCACCTTTGCAAAGAAACATCGTGCAAAACGACTAAAAGTCTGTCATCGATATGCTAGATGGACTTGCAATGTACAATGTTGTTATTTAGAAATGATATCTATAAACCATAAAGATAACATATTATTTATTCAGGATTTTCTGAGTAAAGGGTCTCTAAATAATCTTCTATTGACTCTTGAGACGCATCCTAGTGGAGATGTGCATCGTGCAATTCATGATCTATGGCCACTATTCCATAAAGAACATGCTCAACATAGTCTTGAGAATTTAACGAAAAAAGACCTTGTTTGCTGGTTTTTAAGAAAACTAGATGGGAAGCCTATCCCCGACCCATAGAGAGCGTTTAAGCTGCTCTTGAATGTAAAACCAAGGAAAGATGTGAGCTACAATCACAACTGCAATTTAAGTCTTAGTTTGTAAAAATTTATATTTTTTTTATTAATAGCATAATATTTGTGTTTTGTTGTTTCTTATATTTCTTTAAATGTGTTTTAGGTTTGTCAATGCTCGTTATTTCAGGTGATGCCTTTTATACTCTATCTTTCTACTTCATGACATTAAGGATAGTGTCTCACTTTAGTTAGGGGGAGTGAGTAGTAATTGATAAAAAAAATTTAGATAACTATGTTTTTCATTTCATAAAGCACATATAAAATTATTGTTACTAGAATGACGGAGTAAAGGAGCTATTTTGTTAAAGTGACTCTTGAAACTTATCTTAATAATCATTTTTAACAAGGTCTATTATAATACTTCTTCAAATATTCAGGTTTACAAACTCTCATATTATTATCATTTAATTATGCTTATATACTAATTTAACATGTTCTTTTGTTAAAGGTAATAACTAAGGGAAATTGATAGTATATAATTTGAAAAAAAAACAAAAAAAAAAGAGAAAAACAATGATGATAATAAAAATATAGATAAGTTTGGTTTCGCAACCTCTCTAACCTAAGTAATTAAGCTCGAAGGATTTTTTCAATACTTAATACCCTAAAGTCAACTGAATTGGAAGTTATTGGCCCAACGTTTATTATATGAGTTGAGGAGAAAAGTTTAAGGAAATCAAACATTGCACTATCTATATATCAGTATCAGCAATCTAAGTTACTAAGCTCATAGGGGTGTCTCAATACCTAATGCCCTAAGACCAATTGGTTTGGGAGTCATTAGCTGAAAGCTCGTTACATGAATTAAAGATACATTATGTTTTAAGTTACATGTATATATATTTAAAAAAAAAACAAAAAGAAGAAGAAGAAGAAGAAATCTCAACCTATAATCTCAACCTATGGAAGTTAACCTTAAATATTAGAACAAGAATTTTGTTTTCTTCTAAGTAAAGCCCCATAACTATATGTTGATATATTATGCATAAAAGGAAGGTTTATTAATATCTTGTTTAAGAGGTATTGAGTAGATATATAAATTTAACGAGATTTTGTTTATCTAAATAAATTAATGAAAGTTGAATGATGAATATCTTGCTTTTTGGAATTTGTATATTATTTTTCTATTTTAACGCTTTGATTACTAAGGACTAGTAATAAGCTCTTGGGGGGTGATTAGCACTTAAAAGTTTATTTTTATCAAGGTTTTATATCATCATTTTGCACTTGAAGTATCAACAACTCCTTAGCTAAAGAATGTTTTATAATAACATATCTAATAATATAAGATACCTTTAATTTGTGGTAAATGTTCATTTTAAATACAAGTCTATCACATGAATGAAAGGATTGATTGATGAATTTAAGAACTGAAATTGAAAGGACAAAGAGATGGCCAAACTTAGAAAAGAGATGTTGGTACAGTCCACACTGGTACACTGTTCTGTAATTAGGTCACATCTGAAGCTGTAAATCTCGAACTTAGGTCTATATTATATGGATGGAAAGGTAAGATAAAGGCTTACAACTTTCATAGAATCTCAAGATTAAAAAGGCTATTTTCAAGTCCAAATTGTAGCAATAACAAAGAAATCCGAACTGTCCTACTACCCATACATTGTTCAATGTTTGACCTATACCTAGAGTTTTAGAAATCTAAATGACTTCAATTTTTTTCTGAAAAAGATGAGATAATTTTCTACAACTTTCATGTTTTCAAGTGATTTCAATTCTAACATTATCAATGATGTTTTAGGCAGACAAGAGAAGATAAGGATTATCACCAAGTCAAGAGCTAGCCACCCACTCATCAGTTAGTCATCAAATTAATAGTTCCAAATTTTGACCTATAAAAGGAGGCATTTGCCATGCATTTAGATATTTTAGTTTTCATATCAAGATAATGTTGTTGCTTTTTTTCTTTGTATTTTTGTAATGCTTAAGTTTTATTTTCATTAATATCTTGTTTATGCCTTTCATTTGCTTTCCTTTACTTAGTTAGCTTTTATCTTATTTATATTCTTATTTTGTTTATTTTTTTTAGTTTTATTATGTTTAGTTAAGTTTATTACATCAAGATGAAGAAGTTACACTAATGGTGTAAGAATAAGTATAGTGTAAACTTAACATGGACTTTTTCTTTTTAACGTTTTCTATTATTATTATTATTGTTAATATTTTATCTCAAAGTTCTCATTAACTTTTTCTTTTTCATCGTCATCTTCTTTTTCTATTATTATTATTGTTGTTGTTGTTGTTGTTGTTATTTATAATTTGTATTATTAACCTTCCTATGCTTCGACCCTGATCTTGCCAGGTTATTTATTACTTCAACACTCCTACACTTGGGAGAGGACATCAATCCTTTAGTCGTGTCACTTGCCATCATCATGGTTTTGAAACATGGAGATTGATTTTAAATTTTTATCAATGGTTAACACCTAAAGATAGGAAAATGGTGGAATTAATGTGTAATGAAACTCTTGAAGATAAAAATTCTGATGAAGCAATGGGGTACTTAGACTTTTTAGGTGAAAATGCTTAAAATTGAGACATTGCATGTACTTATGAGACACTAGGTAAAACTCAACCTCATACATCTAGTGGAGGTATATACAACCTTATAGAAGATCATGATCACCAAGCCAAGTTTGCATTTTTAGGTAGAAAAATCAAGGCACTAGAATTAAAAAAGAGTGGTAAATTAAAATATGTTTAAGACATTGTGTATCAAATTTATGAAACCAATGAACATTCAATTAAACAGTTTTTAAAGGCCCAATCAGAACCCATACTCGCAAACATACAATTTTGGTTAGAGAGATGATCCAAACTTGACAACCAACATTTCAAGCACACAATAATTTTCAAAATTCTCATGGATATGCACCTCTTTATGCTCTACTCCTAGAAGAAATCTTGAGGAAATATTTCATCCATTCATTGAAAAGTAAGAGACAATTAATACTCAAATTGCTCAAAGCATGATAGATTTTAAAGATACTCTTGCAAAATTGACATCTACTCTTAGTTTTCAAAAGAAAGGTAAGTTTCCATTTCAAGAAAAATAAAATCCCAAAAGGTAATACAGTACAAATTCAAGTAGTTCTAGATGCCAACACCTAGATCAAGTCATATCAGTCATCACTCTTCCTAGTGGTAAGGTTATTAAAAACTCACTATTGAACCTTATGAGAAAGATGATGAGTCCATATTTGAGGGTAAAAAAGGGGTTGAATTTGAATATTGTAAAGAAAAGACTGGTTTTTCGCTAACACTTCTATTTCCTTATATCATGACCAAACAAAGAAAAGTTAATTATAACTCTAAAATCTTTGAAACTTTTAAACAGATAAGGCTTAATATACCTTTGATGGATATTATTAAATATGTTACTTCTTATGCTAAATTTTTAAAAGATTTGTACATTGTGAAGAGAAAACTGAATATGAAAAAGAAAGTTTGTTCAGCCGAACAAGTGCCATTCTTTAGAATAATAATGCTTTGAAATATAAAGACACTAGTTATCCTACAATTTCTTACTTTATCGAAGAACATAAAGTGAAAAAGCTTTACTTGATCTTGGACCTAGTATGAATTACTTTCATATTCAGTTTTTTAGAGTCTCAATCTAGGCAAGTTAAACAAACTTCTATAACCCTTTTACTTGTTGATAGATCTATGAAAGTTCCTAAAAGAATAATTAAAGATGTGTTAGTACAAGTTGATAAATTCATTTATCTCGTGGATTCCATTCTCTTAGACACACAACCTGTTGAAGCATGTAATTCATTTTCTGTTATTTTAGGATGTTCAATTCTCATAACTTTTAATGCATTTATTAATTGTAGAAATGGACTGATGAAGCTATCATTTAGAAATATGACATTGGAGATGAATATTTTCAACATTTACAAGCAACTAGGAGATGATAATGATTCACAAGAAGTAAATCTTATTGACAAATTAGTTTATGATCAACTTGAATCTACTTTAAGTGAAATTGAGTTGGGTGAATCTAAAGATTTGCAAATAATTTATTCTCAGGAAGAAATCACAGATGAAAAAGGCATTGAAAGTGTTGTTGCATATCATTTGTCAAGAATGATAACATATTTGACATCCGACATTACACCAATCGATGATTACTTTCCTGACGAATCCTTACTTTCTCTTAGGTCAATGCCTTTGTTTGCTAATTATATCAATTTTCTTTCTTTAAAAGACTTGCCAGCTCATTTGAGTATCAAAAATAAAAGTAAGTTTTTTAACAAAGTGAAGAAATTTTATTGGGATGATCCTTACTTATTAATATATTGTCATGATCAAATATTTCAAAGATGCATTCTTGATAATGAGATAAGTAGTGTCATTAAGTTTGATCATTCTGAGATATGTGGGGGTCATTTCTCGTAAAAAAGATGACTGCAAAAATCCTATAAAATGGATTTTATTAGCCCACCATTTTCAAGGACACGTATGCATTCTATAAAACTTGTAAAAATTGTCAAAAAATTGATATTGGTAAAAAAAATCTTACTTTATAATTCTTGACTATTTATTTACTAGAAAACTAAGATCAAAATGGAGCGGTCCATTTATTGAGAAACATGTGTATCTTTATAGGGCGTTTGATATTGAAAATCCAAAGAATGACAACGTTTTTAAGGTAAATGGATATTCTTTGAGAGCTTATTTTGATAATTTTCTTAGTGAAAATGAAGGTTGATTATTTTGTTTTTCTCACATTGTTTTTGTGTTTCTTTTTGGTGTGAATCTTGTTTTATTAGTCTCCCTCATCTTAATTAAATGATGGAAAATGGAACTCCGTAACTCTTAAGTCGGTTCTTTCAGTTTTCTATGATAATTGATATTTGTGTATATAATTGTAGAATTTTTTCTCTTTCTCACTTTTTTGAATCTTTTCTTCAATTCTCATTGTATTTTCCCACTCTGTCTTAGAATGCGATTTCAAAAATTTACCATGCTAAATGTGCAAGATTGAAGCTATTAACTCTTGAGATATATCCTAGTAGAGATGTGCATCAGCAATTCATGATTTATAGTCACAATTCCATAAAGAACATGATCGACTTAGTCTTGGAAATCTGACTAAAAAAGACCTTGTTTGTCAATTTTTAAGAAAACTGGATGGAATGCTTATCCTCGACCCATAAAATGAGTTTAAGTCATTCCTGAACATAAAACCAAGAAAAGGTGTAAGCCACAATCATAACTGTATGTACATACACATGTTTTATATATATATATATAGAGAGAGAGAGAGAGACTCTAGCTTACATCTAGGTGGTATGATTGTATTTTCAAGTTCTTATCTATAAAATCTTCTCTTCATTCCCTTCATTTTTACTCAACCTATACATTCTCCAGATATAAAAGTGTATAGAAATGGTAGGTTCCTCAAGTCATCACATAAGAAACATTTGTATTTTCTATAGATCCAATCTTGGAAAGGAAATAATATTTTTAGAATCAGTAAATTATCTTGATCATGTACTAGCTAAGAGAAAGATTCATTTAGTGTATAGGGGAGGCAGGCTTGGGTTAGTGCGAGGAGTGTCAATAGTTGTATTTTTAGGAGGAAGTCAAGTTTTAAGAGTTATCCCCAAAGTTTTAGCAAATGGGGACATCATTGGAAAAATAATTAGGGAAGAACTACAAATCTCTACAATATCTGATCAAATGAATGCAATGTTTAAACATGTTGATGCCTTTATTGCTTTACGAGATGGTTTGGGTATATTGAAAGAGATATTTCATATTTTCTCTTGGGCTCTACTACACATTTACCATAAACCTATAGGTTTGTTAAATTTTAATGGTTTTTATGATAAATTGTTGTCTTTTCTTGATCATACTGTGAAACACAAATTTCTAATATCTTCATCACAACAAACCACAATCTTTCAGTCCTATAATTGATCCCTCTTTGAGCCGTATAAATTGGTCAACTAAAAAAAACTGTAAAAAGTTTAGATTGGATTTGAGCTTTTATTTGTGAATCCTTGTGTCTTTTGGTTTTCTTAATAGTATAATATTTATGTTTTGTTGTTCTTATATTTGTTTAAGTGTATTTTAGGTTTGTCAGTGTTCATTATTTCAGGTGATGTCTTCTTTTTGCCTTAGGACATTGACACGACAAAAAGATTGATGTCTTCTCCCAAGTGTAGGAGTGTCGAAGTAATAAATAACCCGGCAAGATCGAGGTCGAACCACAGGGAGGATATTGTACAAATTATAAATAACAACAACAACTATAATAATAATAATAATAATAATAATAATAATAATAATAATAATAATAATAATAAAGAAAGAGAAGAAGAAGATGATGATGATGATGATGATGATGATGAGATATTAAAGTAAGGATTAACAATGATAATAACAAATGTCAAGGTTAGAAGTTCCATTAATGGTATGTCAAATAAGTATAGTATAAACTCTTATTGTTCAATTGCAAACCACACATAAAGGAGGTTCCAATCAAATTATAGATTGTTAACATGATTATATTAGTCATTTTATTCGATTAATGCTAATACTTGTAAATTTTGTCAAGCATTCATGATTATAACTTATGTTAACAACAAATCAAGTTCCTTTCATAACTCACGTGTCAGTTATACCATACAGTATGGGCTATGAAAGTGTCAAGCATTTGT